>NDXB01003078.1:37768-64476 GCA_002631895.1 Agapornis roseicollis
TTTTTTTTTTTTTTTTTTTTTTTTTTTTTTCCTGTTCTTCCTTCTGTTTGGGATTCCAAGCTCAGATGCCCCTGTCTGCTTGCTGCTAAAGCTTTACTTCTCCCAGAAGGCATCATTGCCAGGTATAATTAAGCAAGAAGTCATGCTGCAGTGGCAAAGGTAACAAAATATACAGTGAAAGAACTGCAGCAATCAACCAGAGCTTTAAAACAGTTGAGGAATCATGATTTTTATGTCTGTCTTCCATATCCTCATGCCCAGCTTATGAGCTATCTGGTCAAGAGTGTTATTTTTAGCCATTATAGATCTTACCACAAACACCGACAACTTCCATTAGTTGTTATGAACTTCAGAAGACAAGATAGTGGGTTCTGTACAAAAACGTAGCTTCTTCCCCTCAAGTGTTGTAATATGTTTTTCCTACATAACTCACTAGCAATGAACAGTGTAAAGCTGCCATATGACGCAATATCTCCAACATTTCTGGAGCTTTTCTCTAGTCCATATGGAACTGCTTATGTATACAACAATTAAAATGAACACTTTGAGGTGAGTACAATGTAGTATTTTGTGAAATTTAATTGACAGTAAGTACTGCTTGGTATATGTGTGGCTGGTTACATAGCAGCAGACACAGAAGTAATAAACAAAATCACAATGTGCTAAATATACCCTGGAGATTAAGACGTGGACTGAGAAAGTTCTTGCCTAAAACAAATGGATTATGTAGAAATACTATATAGAATGACATATCAAGACTAGGCTGTCTCCCGTGTGTTTAAATAATTATTCAAAATTGCTAGTTACTGCATTTAAAAAAAATTATCATCTCGTATATGTAAGCACTCCATTGACATCAGTGGGCTGAAATTAGTTTACACGTACTTTCTTAATCTGTTCAAACTCACTACTGAAAGACTCATTTTTTCTGATTGCATAAATGCAAAAAAGAATCCATTGTGTTTACATAAAGAAAGACATGGTTAATCACATATAACTAAACATGTGACAGAGTATTACCTGAAGCAATCACAGCTATGACATCATCCACAGAGTATGCTTCTCTAAGAAGACAGCGAACAGCAGAAAATCCTAATGTAAACAAGCACAATGCCTGCTACCTCAGTATATCTACTTGAAATCAGTCCTCTGCTCTTCATTGTGGAGTTTATTTTTATACCTGCATTACATAGACTTATATAGTATGTCTACTGTGCTTGCAGTTTGTGTAGGAAAACACAGCTACACTTTGGAGTGACAAGCTCAAATACTTCTAGTAGCCCAGCCACAGCACTAAAAAGCTGTGTTTTGTTCAGCACTGAACAGAGCATGAAGAGAGGTTCAGCAGACCTTCCTAAGTGTTTTGTACTTGATACTGGGAGCCAAGATACAGGGTTGCTGTTTAGCCTGGGGAAGAGAAGGCTGCGTAGAGACCTCATAGCAGCCTTCCAGTATCTGAAGGGGCCTATAGGGATGCTGAGAAGGGACTCTTCATTAGGGACTGTAGTGACAGGACAAGGGGTAACGGGTTCAAACTTAAACAGGAGAGGTTTAGATTCGATATAAGGAAGAAATTCTTTCCTGTTAGGGTGCTGAGGCAATGGAATGGGTTGCCCAGGGAGGTTGTGANTCAAACTTAAAGAGGTTTAGATTCGATATAAGGAAGAAATTCTTTCCTGTTAGGGTGCTGAGGCAATGGAATGGGTTGCCCAGGGAGGTTGTGAGTGCTCCATCCCTGGCAGTATTCAAGGCCAGGTTGGATGAAGCCTTGGGTGACATGGTTTAGTGTGAGGTGTCCCTGCTTATGGCAGGGGGGTTGGAACTAGATGATGCTAAGGTCCTTTCCAACCCTAACTATTCTATGATTCTATGAAATGGGATGAATCTCACAAGCATCCCCATCCCTCTGGACTGTAGTACTCACCTTAGTCCACGTAACTATCTCTGTGCCTTCACTCCATGATAGTTGTGTATTTGAATGGCTGTCATTATAAAAAAAAAACAACAAAACCAAACCAAAAAAAAACCCCTTGAAAAGATCCATTCCTTCTCCTCATAGAATAAAAACAGTGTCTGCGAATTACGGAGGTATGCTAGCATACAAAGGATGCATCAACACAGGAAATCAAGAAAGGATTTTTTTTTTATATATATATATATATAACATTAGTAGCAGCATTAGCAGAAATTGTTGGCAAACATGCAGAGTTACATAATCACAAACGTTTAAAAAGAACAAGGGAGGGTCTGGCTATAACACATTGCTCAGGGTTGTCCCCAGCTGGATTTTTAGTATCTCCGAAGGTGGAGTTCCCACAGCCCCTCTGGGCAACCTGACCAATTAGAATAATATAATTATTTGATAGTCCTCAGGTTAAAAACCAAAACAAAACAAAATGAGAAATCCTGTTGGAATTGTCCATGCTGAAATGTGTGTTATCATCTATCAAACTTCAATTGTGCACCTCCATTGTCTGCATCCACCAGGGGCATCAGCTGTAAGCAGCTGAGCTTTCCCTGAACAAATTGCTCCTTCAGCCTCTTCTCGCACATCAAGTGCGGCAGCCCTCTGATCAGCTTGGAGTCTGCTAGACTTGCTCTGGTACATTCCTGGGGAGCCTCAAACTGGACACAGTTCACCAGACATGGTCTCTCTAGTGCAGAGTAGAGAAATATCAGTGCCCTGGACCTGCTGGCTGCACCCCTACTAATACAGCCCAGGATGCGGTGGGCTGCCTTCACCAAAAGAGCACACTGATGGCTTATGTTGTTTTCTTCACAGCAACACCATTCTGTAATTTCAAGTGCATTTCCTTGCAGTGCAGGGATCACTCTGAAAGTTCAACTGCCTGAAATCTGCTGTCATGGAGATTATTTTCTGGGTTGGTTTTATTCTTTTCACATAGGCAAAATTTGGATTATTTTCTTTGAAATTTTCATGTGTAAGTTTTCAAATTAGAAATCCAGAGAAACAACTGTAGGTAATCTAAATTCTCTAATTTTCTCTTTGTGGAAAAGTACAGCAGAACTTATTTGATGATTTGATAATGGCAGTAAGAAAATAAATCGATTTCATTTCTACTTACAGTCTCTTTCAAATCTTCCTTGCAGTCCCTACCCAATAAAAAAAAATAAAACCGAAACCAACCAACCAAACAAACAAAAATCCAACACAAAGAGAAATCCAACAACAAGCAAAAAAAATCTTTTCTGAAATCAATTTCCATGGCCATGTGGGTGTGCAAAAATAGTTCTTAACTTAGTTTTGCTAGCTGAAAAAAGGAGGAGGACTGATTCATAGTTTGCTCCCTCTTCATAAAGCTATTGGGTAGATTCTTTCAAAAAACTTGAGTACCATACCATGTTACTTTAGTATAGCTCATTACCTCTTTCTGTATTCTACTTTGTCATAAACAACATTAAAGCTATCAAATGCCAAAGTATTACATAGCAACTGATGACAGAAGTGATCTTTCCCACAGCAGAATAGCAGAACCTCCCATGTAATGATTTTATGGGTGTTGCCTATGTACCTTTGCATTTCAGGGGTTAGATTTTGAGAACAAGGATTAATGACAAGTCATTATTGCTGCTGGAATGTAAATCCACCTAGAAGTAACCATAAAGCTGTTTTCCCCACCCTGTCAAAGATTCTATGCAACCAGCGAAGTGCCATTTGTTGAATGTGAAGAAATACAGCTACCATCTACAGCTCTAATAGCAGATTTACTAGGAAGAAAGATTTGTGCTAAGTGGAGCTAGGTCCACATACCTGAATTTTAGGAAAATTAATTGAGCTTGCTCTGTGGATTTCCAGCATGCGTTGTTTTCAGAGTAAACAAAGTATTTTATTGAGAAACTGTCATTTTCTGCTATTTGTCTTTCAAAAATTTGGAATAGGAGGAGAAAAGAGGTGGGTTTTTCTCAAATCCTGCATGGATTTAAGAACAGGGTTGAAGGGAGATGTCTCAGTTAGGACCCACCTTCTCCCTCATTAGTTGTAAAAATCCATTATTTCACTGGGAAAGGAATTTTGAAATTTGCAAGCCTGCCATTGACAAGAAAATGTAATCTCTGTAGAATCATAGGAAAATCAATAAGCTAACCAAATACACTGTGAAGCAGAGCCTGCTAATAGAGGGTGGTCTGCTCATGAACTGTGGACCACTGATATAATTTTATTGAGCTTATTTTTTTAATAGTTATTGTTGATCTAGACCATTGGACAATTCCAACAGAAGGTTGTTAACTGTCAAAATTTTGCTCCAAAATCAAGAAGAGTTTTTAAGGTCTGTATTTTGACTTTGCTGATTTCAGGACTATATCTGATTTTTACTATATCTGATTTTTACTGATTTTTAATAATATAACTAATGCAGTTACATTATGGGTAAAGAAAGTTCACATATGATCAGTTCTGTGTGGCTAAGGCTGAATGCCCTCAGCATTCACACTGAATACAAATTGTATTTTTAGAAGCTGAACACCCATCTTGGAGAGTGTGTGCAGAGATGGGAGCATGTAAGGAACTTACACAAGATAGCTGGTGAATAAAATGCACCTTCTGCCAGCTGAGTCCTGCTTGATACAGATTCAAGAGCAGAGCTGGACATGCTGGGAGTTACAGACCTGAAATTCATAGCACATACAAAGCCTAAGAGGGACTCTTAAGACATGAGTGCCATGTTTCTTTCAGATAGGATTGCCTAGCTTCGAAATAGTGGCCAAGGGTTGCTCCTTTGTAGAGCCAAAATGTTTATAATGCTTTCAGGCTTTTATATGGTAGAGCTTTCAGTGTGTTTTCTGTCAGGGTTATTGTAGAGGTGGGAACACTGATACTCTGTTCTGTTTGTTCACACATCTGTTTCTTTGAGTTGTGTTCAATAAAACAAAATTGGACCCCACAAATATCCATCTGTGCTTAATGATAGAATCCAGGGCAATACAAACTGCTGGCCTACAAAAGCAGCTGGGAACTTGGTAATTAAAACTAAGGTTTTGTATAATTTGAAGCAGTTAAGCGTTATTGTTAAGGCAAAAAATCCTTTCTTCAACTTTCAATACCAGAACAAGCAATCTTTTTTTCATCTTGATAACTGCAAAATATCAATCATTTGATTGCTTGTTTTTACCAGCTTTATATCAATAACCCATGATTTCAGAGCTCTACTGGAATGTGTTATCAAACTGCCAGCTTGAAGCAGACTTGTTAGAAACAGCATGAATCAGGATGAATAATATTCTGTGAAACAATTGAAAACCTCTTCTGACATGTGCATGTACAAATGAGAAAGACAGACAAATACTGACTCTTGCGTCCTACACACAATGGACATCACAGAGGTGTTAAGCAGCAGGGAAGAATACAACCTGATAGATCACAGAGAACTGTTGGTGTTGAATGCAATGCTCAACCTTGGCAAAGGGTATTATTTTGCACTTAGCTGACCTATGACTTCAGGAACATACAGTTGCCTTTGACACTTCATAGCAATGCTAAAATTTGATGGAATCAAAAGCTAAAGTGTAATTTAAAAAAAACAGTTCTGTCTGTTTTATTTAAAATTAATGGGATCATTCCGCGTGCAGTGGAATCCATTTCAGACTATTAATTTTTATTCAATTTACCAGTAAAAATCATGCAGAAAAAAAGCGTATAATTTGTGGGAATCGTTCCTGTTCTTGTTTAACAATTCAGTTCAAAGTACAGTTTGTTTTCTTAACACTGCTGTATCACGCTTGTTTATCATACATGATTAGCTGCACTGACATGCAGTGTACAAATAATCTCAAGCTAAACAATTTCTACTGTAATAATTCTGTGTGAAAAGTAAACAGGGCAGATTAAAGGTAGTATCAGCCAAAATGAACCACTTCAGGTGGCTAAAATGCACAAGTTATTACCAAGTAATTTGATTTTTCCTGTGTCTAAAAATTTACAAATAATACAGCTCTTTTGACATTAGTGATAACTTGGAAAACAAGATGAAAAAAAACCCAAACTTCCAATATTTCTGAACCATTTAACTATTTCACATGATGTTGTCAGTTAGTTTATGCGTTTCCCCTCCACTTTACAATATCTCACGTCTGCAACGTTTAGTTGGGTGTGCTAGATATACCCATTCTAATTAGATAATGTAAAATTGAAACTGAAATAGAAAGAAATGTCCAGTATTCTTTTATGTAACTAACTTCTATCTTTAGAATACTGTGCAAAAATTGGAAAATATAGGTCTATAAGGCTATAAATTTTGCCCAACTTTCAATCTTCACAGTGCTGGTTTTCAAAATTGGGTGGTGTTTACAAGTATTTCTGATCATGAGATTATATTTGGGATTGGGACAGACTTTGAAAAACTAAATACACACTCATAACAGATGTGAGGCTGCTGCAAGCATCATCTGAGTTCTCCCAGTTGACTTCTGAGGAAGCGCTCACCTCACTTGGTGTAAATGTCAAGGCTGTTCCGTGACCCTGTTATTTCATGACTGACTCCCTTTCTTATTTCCTTGAGAGCTGCTTCCGTGAGTACAGGATATTTTTTAACAACTACAGATTTATCCTTTGAAACTAGAAATATTTTAAGACCTGGGATGGAAAATACCAGTGATTTAAGACTTTTCTTACATCTTTCTAATAGTGGAACTAACTGGTGTCTCTTTTGGTGCACAGAACTGCTGGTAGATTGCCTCAGTTTCTCTAGAGCTCTCTATAGCCCCAAGGAACAATTTTGTCAGTCAGAAGTAGCTGGAACAGCATACGCAATAATGCGTCAGCTGTGCCTCACTGTCAGACACACACCTTCCTCTTGAGGCTATAAGGAAAGTGGCTAGAGCCCATACGCCCACTTAATCCTCCCATGTGAAGGGGATGCTGCAGTGAAGTGGTGAATCAAATGTGTCATGCCTGGATGAGGCCCAGGAGGCTCACAGCTGGTATTAGTGTTCCTCTGCATGCCACCTGCTAGAGAAAGGACTCACTTGAAAACATGGCCTGAAGAAAGGGAGGAAAGACCTGCAGGAACAGGTTAGAATTAGTCAGCTGACAGTACTGCAGAGCAGCTGGGAGGGCAGAGCAGGCATGTTGCTCTGCTGCTAACTGCTGCAGAAGAAGTGTAGCACTTTGCCATTGAAAATAGTTTCTGTGTGTTTATGTCAGCAATTTCTCTGAACATTCGTTTCCTATACTCTGAGTTCACACTGAGCTTTTTATTATCTTTTTAAGCTTAATTGAGGATAAGATAATAGAAAATCATTAAAGGGAAACCTTGGCCTAAAGGACAAGGCAGCAGGTATTAGCTGCCACAGGCACTTATGCTGTCCAGGGTGGATGCATTGCATATGCGCTATTATTGGAAGATTTCTCCTCATGTTCTCCTTGTTTTTCAGCCTCTTCTTACAAAATATAAAACTGATGATGCTACATCTGGACTGTATGAGACATTTAATGCTCTTTTTTAGACAAAATTTCTTTCTCTGTCATTGACATTTATGAGATTAACTAATGTTCAGTCTTTCCTGAGCTGAAGATTCCATATTCAAACCCAAATGGTTACATCAGCAGTACAATAATTTCAATAAAAACATGACAATTGGCTCAGTTTATGATTCACTAAAAGGTTGCAATAATGAATTAAGAAATAGAAAGATAGATATGCCAGTGTAAAGTGATGCAATTACTTGCTAGTTTTAGCTGTCACCTGAATTATTCTTGACAGTAGGTTAGGTGTGGGATGCATGGAGGAAAAAGTCTTAGGCTCATGCAGATTGGTTTGGTGACCTTTCCTGGAAGTACTACTTAGGCTTTACTGATGGTAAAGGTGGCTGAACTTGATAAGTGAGTGAGAGTATCCCTCCTAAACAATGATGCTAGTCTTGATTGTAGCACTTCAGAAGCATGCATTTCTATTAAACAATGAGATGCTGAACTAGTTAGGTTCTGGTACAGATGCATGACAGTGTGTGAAGTACATTTCTGTGTGTTGACATCAGGCTGATTAATTTGAAACCATACATTTCCTGGGTGCAAAAGTTAGCAAGGAGAACCACTTTGCCACAGGTTGCTCCCTGGCTGGCTGGGGTGTACTGGAAATCCCAGGAGAAGGGTAGTCTTTTGTTCAGAGTTGCTTTTAGGAAAACGGTAAATTCTCTGACATGGTCTCTTCTGAGGGCATGTAAATATGTCACACAAGTTAAGCTGAAGAGAAAAGAAGAAGAAACATTTATTTTCCCAGTCATGATCCAGAGAACAGTGCTAGCAATTCCTGCAATCATACTTGGAACAGGAACACCAACAGGATGACACACTGGGGTGAATGGCCTGTCTTTAAGAATTAAGGACTACAAAGTCTTGGAAAGTGATAGAAGCCAAAAAGACCATGTCATTATGTCAGGACAAACAAACAACAGAAACAGAAATGTAGATTGGAAGAAAAGGGAAACAATCAATCTAACCCACAGAGGTGTGCAACAGGACCAAACCTGAGACATACACACACAAAAAAGAGAGGAAGTGGAATAAAAGAAGTATACCTCTATACAAAGAAATGACAGGAAACTGTGTAGTTACATTGAGAGATCACTCTCATCATTGCAGACCATTCAGTTTTTATTGACAGAGGATTGCCAGTGGCTGATCACCATTTTAAGCTCCACCTGATCTTGTGAAATGGAAGCTTCGCATCTGTAGCAGTACTGTGGCCCACAGATAGAATGGGTATGTCACCCCAGAGATCACAGAGACTGCTTTTTAGTTTTTCCTCCTCCTCACTCCCACACGGGAGGGCAGAGCAAGGAAAAAGGAAAGTGCTTATGGACTTGCCCACTCAAAGAATCTTCCTGAGAAATGTAGAACTGATCGACACTTGTTTGTTTTCATATTCACAGCATCAGCAAAAGAGATATAAACTTTAGGAGAAATGACAGTCCCGTATTTGCTGTAGCTTAAGGTGATGAAGGTCCCAGCAAATGGTGTCTTGTGTTAGAGACTGGGCAAGTTGCAACTTTTGGAAGAAAAAGGCTATGGGACCTTGAGGTTTTGCATTATGTTAAGGAACTCTAAATACTGAATGTATGAATGTATAGATTTGTGAGATATGTTCCTTTAGGTAGAAGATTTTGGGGTTCACCCATCTGAAGACCACAAGTGGTGTCCTGTACTGATGTACAGATTCTTTAGTGTGCCTGATTTTATATATACATCTGTGTGCACATGCATTTGTGTGTATGTTTATATGTATTCACATGCACGTACTTAGGTCATGGATACTTAGGTCATGCAGTGAAACAAGAGTGTAGCCTCCTGTTATGAACTCATACAAAATGTCTGCTGTGCCTTACATACAGCTAGAGCTAACACGCTGACTGCTTGACCGAGACTAGTATTTGTCTGCTCTTTGCCTAACCATTTCAGGTTTGTTTGCCTCCTACTTCTGTGTGCTGCACAATTAATTTACAAGTGGCTAAAAGCCAGTTTCTTTCAGAACTTAGTCTCTTTGCAGACGTTCTCAATTATTTATGCCTTTCTTCCACAGTGAGTCTATTGTTCTTCTGCCTTGTCTGCAATGAATCCTTGTTTCCTCTATGTGAGGAGTATTCTCTATTATACAAGGATGCTACATTTTTCGCAATAGCCTGTCTCAAATTACCAAAAAGCTAGACAATTTCTGTAGGTGATGATTTAAAAAGATCTTTGTTGGAGCACATAACTACAATGCAGTGGGCAGAGTAATAAACCCCACAGAAAAGAACTTACTAGGGGGGGAAGAGTGACTGATCCCCCACTGAGCTGTGAACACTTGTTAAACAGATTATTCAGTGAAAATTATCCTTAAAGAAGAGAACAGTGCAAATCCCAGTTGGTTTAGGGTAGAAATGTGATGTGCGTGGGTAGTGCTCCATGCTATTTTATTCTTCTTTTACCTGCCTGCAGTCTCTAGCTTATTTTTAATTGGCTTACAACTTTCAAGCTTGTTTAGCACAACAACATTCTTACCATGCTTACTAGCAGGCAGTCTTGTAGAAGATCGTTTAAAGTGCCTCTGCTATGACTTTTACTGAGAAGTGTCTGCTGAGGTTTTTACTTGGTCCTGTTCAGCACTGGTTTCTACACTGTGCTCCAGTTTAAATGTACAATATTTCTCTTATGTGGTATATTACAACTTCTCTCATTTTATTATTCTATTAAATACTTCTTCTAGTCTGTTTTCTTTTCTTCAAGCACTGTCTTGTTGCTTATCTTCAAGTTGTTTTTTGACTTTTATCGTAATTACTATAGAAGTGCCTCTTCGTGTTTAAAACATTTGTGGAGATTTTCTACTCTTTAAACATTGAGTATATATCTACCTACATCATCCTTCTTCTATCTTCCGCAGATTGAAAGCTGAGGGGTAAAGAATTTGATGGGGCATCGTTTTTTCATGATAATGGTAAAAGAAAATGTATCACATGCATGTTCTACTGGACATGCTGAAATGTTGAATGTCACCTAAATGCTGGAATGTTGAAAGTCACCTAAAGAGAGCTTTCAGCAAGGAATATACATAAAGATGTCAGAAGATACAACAGGATGATATAAATGAGCACAAATATTATTTTAAAAAACCCCTATCTTTCCCTGCACATATTTAATTTTGTTTGATAAACTATTAGTAGTAATTGTTAAGCCATTTTTAGCATTGAACTTCACATGTGATGAATTCTGCATTTTGGTCAAAGGAATGTGCTGTATATGGACCTTTTACTAGGTATAACTTCTATCATCAGATTTCTACATAAAGCTCATGAGACCATCATAGTATCATAGAATAGTTAGGGTTGGAAAGGACCTTAAGATCATCAAGCTCCAAACACCCTGCCATAAGCAGGGGCACCCCACACTAAACCATGCCACCCAAGGCTTTGTCCAACCTGGCCTTGAACACTGTCAGGGATGGAGCACTCACAACTTCCTTGGACAACCCATTCCAGTGTCTCACCACCCTAACAGGAAAGAATTTCTTCCTTATATCCAATCTAAACCTCTCCTGTTTAAGTTTTAACCTGTTACCCCTTGTCCTGTCACTACAGTCCCTAATGGAGAGCCCCCCCCAGCAGCCCTATAGGCCCCCTTCAGATACTGGAAGGCTGCTATGAGGTCTCTATGCAGCCTTCTCTTCCCCAGGCTGAACAGCTCCAGCTTTCTCAGCCTGTCTTCATACAGGAGATGCTCCAGTCCCCTGATCATCCCCGTGGCCCTCCTCTGGAATTGTTCCAACAGCTCCATGTCCTTTTTATGTTGAGGACACCAGAAATGCACACAATACTGCAAGTGAGGTCTCATGGGAGCAGAGTAGAGGGGCAGGATCACCTCCTTCAACCTGCTGGTCACAATTCTCTTGATGCAGGCCAGGATACGGTTGGCTTTCTGAGCTGCAAGTGCACACTGCAGTTGGCTCGTGTTCATGTTCTCATCGACCACCACCCCCAAGTCCTTCTCCATGGGGCTGCTCTGAATCTATTCTCTGCCCAACCTTTTCCTGTACTTCTTAATAAGTTATGTAAATCTTAAATAGGTAAAGCTGGAGGAGAAAATGGTCCTTCTGCACACAGCCATCAGGAACAGGCAGTATTCTTGGCACATACATATACACATTTGTCTGAGAATTTTTTTGCAGGTTGAAAGCACTAAAGGTCCTAACAAACAAAATTGCTTCAATCTTACTGTGGCTAACTCTCCACCTCAGAGTTCCCAGTTTACTTATGTTTCCGTATGGATGGGCAAAACTGGGGTATGTGAGTGAAGGTGTTTGTATGGTAAGTAACTATTGGTCTTCCTCTATTCCAAAATATGAAACTAAAATGAAGAGCCAAAGAACTTTCATAATTCATGTTAGGATGCTTCTCTGTGGAGTCTGAATAATTAATTCCAAGGGTGGGGTATGAATGAGCAAACCTTTTAAATCCCTGCTTGATTTACAAATCATAAGTGCCGTTTTTAAATTAGAAGGTTTCTATACATATGAGCTAGTCTAAGAGGACACATAATTTTCTAAGCCTTTTAATAAAAAAATATAAGCACCAACGCTTGAATGTAAAAGCATTCTTCTGGGCTCTTTACCTACTGAAATTAGCTAAGTTTTTAGGTGATTTTTTAACCTTCGAGGAGGGTGGTTCATTGAGTGCCCATCCATAAGGCTCATAATCTGTTTGTGCTTGTAGTTTTCATAAATATACTTGTTAGTGAAATGGAAAAGCAATGAATCACTGTATCTCAACAATAGTTAAATCTCAACAATGAGCTGTATCTCAACAATAATTAAACTAGTGTTATGTAGCAATGAAGACTGCCGTGCTAAAGCTCTATCTGTCACCTGGTGTTTTGACTATTTTTTACTTGAACTTTGTTCGTATGTCAAACTCCACAGGTAAAATTACTCTGCCAAACTTGTTTTCTAAAGCTGAAAAGGCAATGATATTAATGCTGTGAAAGCATATTATAAATGCCTGTCTGTTGCAAAGAAATTGTGAACTTGCCATTGCAGGCTCAATCTCAATTTTGCTGCTGTAAATGGTTGTAGTTTAAGCTACTGAAAACCTGATTTTGAAAAGTCTGTAATACAGTGACATAGAAAAAGAGGAAGGAAATAAGTGCTGCTTTTGTCCTTAGTAAGTGAAACAACAGTTTGCTTCCTTTGTACCACTAGACTTCAGTGGTTTTATTGCTATAATTTCTTTCCAGTCATTTAGGAAAATCAGCCATCAAAGCAGGCAATTGAACAGCTGTGCTTCTTTACCTATAATCTAGGTAAGAATGCTGCTACTTTTTAGCTAAGACAGTAGACTAGCTTCAAGTGAAGTAAAAAGAAGCCTGCATGTGAGGAATCTTTGGGATCCCTGTGTTTTAGGCAGATAAGGAAGGCAACCTGACTGAGAGAGTTGCTGATCCAGACACTGACTGTTTAGATAAATTATACAAATTGCCTATGTTTTATGCAATTTATTACATGATCACCTGCTTTAAAGATGAACTTCAGCTGGAGCGAGAAACTATTAATTAAAGAGAACAACATAATAGATCTTAACTACGTAGAAGTCAATGAAATATTAATTCCTTAAAATGTAAACAAAAGCCCTGAGAAGTCAACCAAAAAGGGGTAGGAAAGTCTGGGAAACAAAGAAATGTTGTATGCTTAGAAATTTCTATGAAGGCATGGAAAAAACACTATGCCCAGCACACATACTTGCCAGAAATCTCTCCTTAGACAGAAACTCAGAAAAAAAGTTGTCTGTTGAGCTAACACATTGCTTAATCCAGGTTTCACAACCAGAATGGCTGCTTGCCATTTGGAGAATGTTTTGACTGAATACATCTGATTATTGCAGAAACCTTAACCTAAGAAACTAAGCTTTTGCAGTTATGTTATCCATCTCCCTTGACTTTTAAAGTCAGACTTAAATTTTCAATGAAATTCAAAATGGGACAAAAAATCTTACAAATAAGTTTCCACAGCAACAGAATGTAGAATATGATTTTCCACAACAGCAATATTCTTTTCTTAAGGTAGATTGTTTTCTTATAATTTGTCCCAGAAGTGACGGAATAAGCAACCTAAAGATAGGTGAGATTTTGGACTATGGTTTTCTTAGACTGTAGGTACACAATTTTAAAAAAAAGTGTATTCAGGAAGTAGAAATGAATATTAAAAAAGGCTTTTCAAAGCACAAAATATACAGAAATACACCCCAATTTTATAAAAATTTAACATATCTACATAATTTATTTGAAGGAGGTGATACCTCAGGCCTATGATGAAAAATTTTCTGTCTGGAAATGTCTGGAAACAGATACATTGCTTTTTCATTCTAAGATATTTTGAGAAATCATATGCTGCAGATCAGTGACTGAATCAAAGGGAAAGACACATGGCTCTGATCAGCCAAAATTAAATATTCAGTCCTAAGTATGCTGTCCCTGAAAGAAAAATGATATAATACTGAAGCTGAATGTCTTCAGGAGCTTTGCCGTCTATGAGTGAGTGTGGGTTGAGTCATGACAGTTCTTCTCATTGTTATGAAAGCTCAAAACAGCTCTTAAGAAATATTTTGCTTCATGAAAATTAATGTTCCTTCAGTACCTACTGTGGGGAAACAATCACTTTTCCATATTTTTCCCATGGGTTAAATTTTAAATAAATCATGTTCTGGAGTCAATTTGGCTATTAGCATTTGCCTGAATTTCAGATTGCTTTTGGAGCTACCTTTCTGACTCATGATACCTTTTCTCCTAATCCTTTTCAGGATGACTTACTCCACAGAGGTACTATGCATTTGTAATGCATAGCAGTTTCTGCTTATCCTTCCAGTTCACTTCCACCACACAGAAAAGAAGTTGGTTTTCATTACCCAGGTAGAATAAGAATGTCTTTTCAATTGGCCTAGTTATTATCTTGCCCTTTGCAGCACATTAGAAAGAGAGGAGCTCAGACATCTGCTGGGTTAAAAGCCATAGCCTCAATTGATTCCTTTCTGTCTGTGAGCAGATGGGAAGTAATTTCTGCCCAGATTCACAGGGCAAAGATTCATGCAAAGTATTGTTTGGTTTAAAATAATAATCTTATCACCCATTGAGGACTATTTGCATTGAGTTTTAAAATTAGAATATCCTGAGATAAATGAAGAAAACTTCACCTCCAGTAGCCAGAATGATTGGAGAATGAACATTAGACAAGGAAATGACATTTTTAGGTTATGTTTCTTTTTGTTTGTTTACTTGTTGGATTTTTTGTTTGTTTGTTTGGTTGGTTGGTTTTGGGTTTGTTTGTTTGTTTGTTTGTTTTTCCTGTAGGAAATGCTGAGGCTCCCAAAGCAGTGGAAGACATTTTTCTTGCTAAACATTTAATTGTTAAGAGCCCGAACCTGCATTGACTGTGTAACATTTGCTGTCTTTCCTTGGGTGTCTGTTACGAGATCAGAAACTACCAGAACACTCTGAAACAGCAATGGTGAGTTGTTAGCCATACATGTCTAGTTATATTGCATGAGAGCCTCAGTTGCAGTGGTAACAGTCTGTAACTGCAAGGTCACTGTGATACCAAAAATGCAGACACCAAAAAGCAAAGCACTGGTCAGAAAGCAAGAGGAGGTGATTATAAAATAGCTAAAAGAGTGAACCTTTCTTTCGTTTCAGAATGCTTCTCTTAACATTCTAACAAAGTCATTATGCATATAATATGCCACTGTCCAGTATGTCAGATATGGTAAATATATTATATAAAATAGTGCCCTTTTAGCTTCTTGTTACAGAAGACCCAAGAGGTAAAGCATTAGCTTAGACACCTGTAATGTGCACATAATGTGTTGTGTATAAAATCAGGTTCTGTCAAACAGTTGGTGAGCTGTAATTCCTCTGGGAATTGACATGCTGTCAGGATGTGAGCACTCATTAAATAATTCCTTAAGAATCCAACTGTTTCATATTTTGCAAAGTATCATTTTAATAAAATAGGTATTTTCAATGATCTTTTTTGGCTTGTAGCTGTGACAGTGCAAATGACCAGATTTAATTAGATTGAAACAGCCTATTTTTCTAGGAACAGGCTATGAGGTTGTTCAGCTAAAGGAGGGTTTTATCCAAAATCCATCAGAAATATTTCAATCCATGGTGCAATATTTCTCATTTACTTCACTGGCAGAAGGCTTTTGTGGACATAGCTGCACTATTCTGGAACGTAAAAGATTATTATTAAAATGACTATGAAGAAAGTAAAATACCCTTCATAATTATCCCTTCAAAACCTGGAACTACATCTGCTTCGTATTTTACTCTTCTTTCACAGAAGACAAGATAAAAAGCTCATTAAAACAGTTTGTATGAGAAGATTCCAATTCACAGATTTGGTAAATTAATTTTGACAGGAAAAGGAAATTACTTTCATCATGATAGTAAAATACATAAATAGAAGTTAAAACACTTATTACAAATGATACAGAATAACATTTTAAAGTAAGAGGTAAAAAAAACCCAAAATGCAATTTTTCTGGATCAATCATTTAAACTTCTGGTTTATTTTGCTGTGTTCAGTATACTTTATTTTTAATGTTAGTAATTTATGGTTGTGCTAAAGTGCTTTCTCTTAGCATAAACAAGCCATATACAAATCACACCTAGATAATTATTAATTTCAACCAGAAAATGTAAGAGTTTTAGCTGTTTGCCTGAAGTTCTGCTCACTGGCATAATAACAGGCAATTTTGATTTCATTAAAATTGTTCTTCAGTTTCTTTCAGTCTTTCTGGCTAATTTTGGAGTGTGCTATTATCTTATCCTTTTTTCAGTGAAGCTATTTTCTAACACTCCAATTAGATCTATCTGTCAAAATTGCAGCTTGTCTTGCCTTACTTGTGCATGTTGAAGGCTGTGCACTTGCAGATGAGAAATGAACCATTTTTCAGATGATCATTTACCACCCAACAGATGCTGCTTTCAGGTTTATACCCATCTCATATAAATAGATTCCAACTCAAAGTCCCTGAAATTTGTGTCAGCCAAGGCTGAGTTATAATGGGTTCTTGAGCCTTTTAATACATGAAGGAATTTTATTTTACGATTTACTTGAGCTGCTTGTACTAAAATAAAATTGAGAAATGGTAACTCACTAGGAATCTAACTTTCAGGTCAAGAACCTTCAACTACATTACAAACTTTGCTGAAAGTGTGGATATATCCATTCCATACACAACTTCAATTCTATGACTTCTTTCTTAAAAAAAAATATTACACAGCAATTACATATCCTATGTTGTCTGGAAGTATATTTGAAAAAGTGAATTCTTAGTCTCTTTAAGATTTCAGTGCAGTTAGCGGAAATTTATTCATTTGGAGAGGAGAAAAAACATGGTGAGGAAGTTCAAAATGTAGTTATATATTTCAGTTTCTTCTGAGAAATGAAATATTTTCTCAGTCACCTCAATGGACAACCTCAGTCATGTTTACACTGAGCACCACCAAATGCAATATATATGTCTGACTTCCTGTGGTATTAGCTTAAGGGACAGGTTTTTTACGTATTTAGATTGGAAAAAACTCAATTGAATGTGGCTATGTGTTTGTGCATAAATATATATATTCACACATAAAAATCACATTTTAAAGAACATAGCTCAAATTTAGCAAAAATTCTGCCCTCACTGAATACAATGGAAAATTTTATATTGAGTTCAAAGGTGGTAGAACCATGTCCTTCTAAATTAGTATATCAGCTTTGTAATGAGCAGTTTTTACAACAAAATATGTGGGAGTCTGGAGGGGTAAGCAAAACAAAAAGGTTAACCAGTTTGGAATGGTAAACAAGTATGATTTTAATTATCAGCTTGTGAGACTGTGGATGGATGTTTTGGTCTTGCATTCCTCTTTTTCTTTACAGGCATTAGCCAAATTTCAAAGAAGCTATTGTTTAAGTTTATTTGGCATTCAGTGGCTGACAAAAGGAACACTGTATTTCTCTATTTCTGTGCTTATTTGCACTCTGTAAAAGCATATTTTCATCTTAGCTGTGGCATGCCAGGTCAGTTAAATATGAATTTCAGGGGCTGCCTGGAGGTGGTGTGAATAATGACCAATCATCATCCCATGTCCTTCTACTTGCTCTGGCAACTAAATAGCACACTTAGTACTGTGCTGTCATTGTCAGTTACAAACACAAAATGTTCCCCTCTCCCAACCAATCCTTCCCCCAACATGGTTTAATTGTTTACTGCAATTAAAATCTTTGCCTGGAACTTTCAATGAGCTTCCTGAAGTCCAGGTCTTATCCAGTTTCTTTATATGACCTAATACAGTGACCAAATGCCAGATGCCTCTCTCTCTTGAGAAATCTTGTTGCTTATTCCAGAACATGAACAGGAGGGCAAATCTTTAGAAAATCTAATTTCAGATTTGGACACTGGTTCTTTTAGAAGCTTTAAATAATGGTATTTCGATACCTATCCTTGTAGGTATCTAGATTTCAGGGAAAGTACTAGATGATTTTCTCTAAGTTTGATCTAAGCTGTAGACTAAGATTGTTTTCTAGTTCAGTTCCGGGTTTATTTTAAGTACAATTCAGGTAAATTCATATTTGTCAATTCTTGCAACTTCTTAGTATTTAATATGAAAGAACATTGTAAAATCTCAGCTTTTTAACCTGAGGGCTGTTTGAAGAGAATTATTTTCATTGCATAGGCTACTACAACATCTGCCAATTCTATTTGAGGAAAAGACATCTCTGCTATGGCTCTAAATAGACGTTGCTATTTACAAGCAAATAGAATCCTGCTCCTGTCCATCCACCTCTCTGTGTAGAGTAATGCCTAGCTAAAAGTAAGCCCTTCACATGCACAAATCTTCTAGTTTCATAGCAGTCTTTGCAGTATTTGAAGTAGCATGTAAGCAATTTTTTAGTACCTCTTTCTTTACAGAAGGTTTTCCATAATATATGGTGTACGCTTCTAAGAGAGAAAAATGTTTATAACCTTTGGGTAAAGGAATTAAATATCTTCAAAGTGTTGCCAAGATCTCACTGCCACCATGATTTAGAAAGAGAAAACTGTCACTATATCTGATCTGCTGTCTTCCTGAAGATGGCAAGATATGGATAGATTCAATACTGGTTGCAGAAAGAGAGTCTGAGAAGTAGTGGGTGCCTTAGGTTTTTTACTTGGATGCATTTAAGTTCTGCTTTATTTTCTATTTTCTTTCTTTTATCTGAAATTATTATTTCATTTGAACTGCTGTAGATACTCCATGTATAAAGCAAATAGATTAATTACTTGAAATTGGTCCACACCAGACAAGTGCATGTACACAACATTGTAAGGATGTGGGGTTTTAAAAAAGCAAACAAACACACATTTAACAGATAGGGAGGCATATTCTGCATTGATCACATGCAAAAAGTAAAAGTGCTAGCCTAAAATGACTTGATAATAAACTAATTCTGAATATGTGAAAGGAAACTGATTTAATATGGAAGTGAAATAAGAAGGAGAAATCAGTTGCTATTACTTCTAGTGTGGAATTTTTCCAATTTACCCTCTTAGCAATTAACTGAATTAAGTCTACCTGAGCAAACGCTTGTCTCCTTTTAACATTATTTTGACGGAGCTATAAATTTAGGCAATGACTTGCAAACAAGTGAATCCCTGTAGCCTACCTACCCTGTTCTCTTGACTCAGACCAGAACAGGAAATACTTTGAAACTGCTAAAGACTTAATTCAGAAAACTCAGAGATGTGTGATAACTTGAAAAATACTTTGTAAGAAGTGTGCCTCCAGCAATGGTTTCCCACTAATTTTCATTTATATACAAGTTAAAAATAGTTTAGGTATAATCCTGCTTAGGGGCAGGGATAAAGTTAAAAGCCTCTCAAATCCTTATTTTTCCCTCTGAATCTGTTATGCAAATTTTCACTATTTGAGTTCAAGTTAGTTTGAATTCAATCTGCGTATTAAGATGCAAACAACCCCAAACTTAAAAGATCATTTTATGGCTGCTCAAATTTTGCAGTGTTATTTAGCCAGATCTTTGAAGAAAAATATACAAATCACTAAAGTAGTTCAACTACATGTTATAAAGATTCAGACCCAATAGAGATATATATTGATTTATTTTAAGAAAATCTGAAAGAAAATATGTTTTGACTTTCCTACTGAAGCATTCACCAAAAAAGCTGTTTTTCCAGAGAAAGCATCATTCTTGCAGCAATTCTCTTGGGAGAAATAAGTAGAAGAGGGTACCTATCAAAGGAAAATTTCTGAATAGTCTTAGTATTGAGAAGTGTTCAACAAACTTGTCAATGTTTTGTTTATGGATTAAAATAACACAAACAAAACCAAACCCCAAAACTGGCATCCTAGGACCCTGCTGACTTTCTGTGAGCAGTGTAGTGGTTTCGTTCCCTTCTGAACTGATGCTGCATTTAATTTTCTGCCACCAAACAAACAAAAAAACCCAAACCCATCTTAAGTAAGCCACAGGCAGTCTGCAGCAAAGTGTTTGTAAGATTATAGTCTTAAACATTTCCCAGTTAGGGAGTGCTTCACAAGGACAGAATAAATTAACACAGCCAGTATTTATGTAATGTTTAGATTATAGATTGATAAGATTTTTGCATGAAAATGAGTTAAAACATGCAAGTTGTTGCTGGAACAGTAAACCACTAGCAAACATTCATGTGATGCAATAATGCGTACAGGGTATTCTGCTAAAGCAGCATGATCCTTATTCACCCAGAAGCCCATGGGAACCAATATTTCATGCACTCATGCCAGTGCCATTCTATTGTCTTGTGATATTCCCACACTGCTTGAACAGAGGAAAAATCCTTATAAGTTCCAGGGTATTTTTCCCACTAGCCCACTAAAGCAGTAAAAATTTATCCGAGGAAGAACTCTAAACCTAAGGGCAGAAAAATCTTGGAAATATTTATGAAATAACTGTTCAAATGCATGGCCTCTGTAAAAGTTTCTGCTTTTCACCTTCTGCTTTTCTCCAAGAGGTTGAACAACTGTACACTGAAGGATAATTTAACTATGAGACAAATTATAGAGACCTCTATACTCTCTGACCCTCTGATTCATTTGGGGTACCTTAAGTCTTTATCTGAGATGAAATTTTTAAATCTGAGTATTTAACTGATTAAGTCGTTTTACAGCGGTTACTGCTTTATGCATAGGCAAGACAAGTTTAGCTCATGCACATGAGTATGAAATATCACCTCAGAGTACTATCCCTCACCACTTTTTAATTTGGCATGTGACCTTTCTAATAATTTATAATTAAGAAACAGTATCCCAAATGCTTGGAGTAATCAGGCTACTGAACAATGGAAAAAATTTTGTTGGAGACTGTTTGGACAGCAAATGCTGTTTATTACATAATTACAATAAATGCCTGTATCTCCTCATTTGATCTAAATTGAGTCAGATTGATATTAGCCAATTTCAAGAAGCAGTGGAGTTGGTCTGTGAAAAGATTCATCCTAATCTGCTGCTCTAACAGTTACGTTTTTCAGGGCTGAACAGAGACTGGTAGAATTGCTTCATATTTTGAAAACGCCTATTACATAAAGATGAAATGTTTTCATACATTTCAAAAGGTTTAACCTGAATTTTGCTCTTTGTCAATTGGCTCTTGCAGGTAGGTATAAAGAGTGGTCTTTATTTTTACCTTTGAATGTCATGTGCTAAATCGATTGTAATTTTTGGTACGTTGTTGGTATCAGGTAATATATGAAATTTTATAAAGTTATTAAAATTTCAGGGAAAAGCATGAGTAAATTTTGATGGTAAAAATTGTGCATATGTCAGCAAAAATAAGTTCAAATATATTTATTTTTCTTATTGAACTGACATCTCTTTAAACAAGGGAACTCATAGGATAGATAAACTGAGATTTGTTGCATTTTTTGACCTCCTATTCTATCATTAAAGTAAGGAATGGAATTGTATTCAACTTTTAAAGGCAAATTTCCTCACTTAAAATCATGTAGTACTGACATAATATCTTTGTCCTTAAGAATCAGTCTGCCCTTCTCTAACATGTATAATAAGTCAAGGCCAGTGATCATGCTACAGTAGCTAGTGTGAAGGAGACAAAAATAACGGGACATATGTTCAGTATATGATATTTGAGACTTCTGAAAAGTCACTCGTCTTACTTCACGCTTCACAGCCTGTAACTTATTTAAGAACTGCCTTCTGGTATGTCTTCTCTGCTTTCGCTTAATTTGAAAGTGAACGCTGTTTTCTGAGGACAGTCATTGCTACCATACTCCATGTTCCTGTCTGAATACTGTCCTGCCTTGTAAACAATCTTCACAAGTGAATTGTTCTCATGGGAAAAAGTGAAAATGGATAGCTTTGTGACAACCAGGTCATTGGAGGTTATGGGAAATCTAACTTTTAATGTAATACTAAATATAATAATAAAATTTTAGAGCTAGCTCCTTGCTGCTGCAGAGCTGACATAGCTCTGTTGGTTCCCAGAGAACAGAACTGTCTGACATAGCTAAATTTTTTATGTTTAAGTTTTCCTTAGAGTGTAATGTCCTGCTGTAATCAGCATTTGGCCTGTGTGTCTCATAGACTGGTGGAAGATCTTCAGTTTTGCTGTTTGTTAGGTGTGGAATCTGTATGTCTTGAAGACCAATGTTTTCTATTTCTAGTCATTATAAGCCCTATCTATCTTCTCCTTCACCTACTGTCAAAACTAGCTGCTTGATGGTTGGAGCTCCCTGTGTGGAATTTGCTACTTACAGAGAGAGGAAGCAGCTGTGGGTCCGTAGCATACCTTAGCTGTCATCAAGAGATTCCTTTGCCTTCTGCATTTGAACACAAAATACAGCCAAGTGTTAGGACCAGCATGTCTGCTATAGGTGCCTTACATAGCCCAGGACTGGGTGGTCTTGATATTTTGATTTTTTTTTTGTTGTTTTTGTTGTTGTGTTGTGAAGTGGCTGAATTTCAAGGGGTTGTTTGTTATACCATTAGAGATTCTAATAATCAGTTCTGACACATTTAAGAATGGCTCTCAGACCCTTTCTGCAATGCTTCCTGACTCTCAATTTTCTTGTGTAGTTCACTTGTGTGATCCTCTAAAGGTGAAGTGATAACTGTTTAACAACAACCTTCACTGCCATTTTCTATAGTTTTACTTTATTCCATATTGCTTAGCACAGTAAAGATCAACTCAAAGTACACTAATGATCTGACAGACCCAAAGACAGCAATGTCTTTATTAAGGACAAAATAACTCCGATTCTCATTACCTACTTAAAACGGAATGTGGCACAGCAATAAAGTGGCATCTAGTCTTATCTAGATGTTAGTGAACATGTGACATATCTCACCCTTCACTCCATGGCATCAGAATTACATATGTAATCCTGAAAGAAAACTTCTTTTGACAAAAAACACCTGCCAACAATCAAAACAAAATCAAAAACAAAACCGAAAAATTTCTGGGGTTTATTCTATTTTCTGTTGAATTTTACATTTATCTTCAAGTTATTTTCATTCCTGTTTCTATTATAACAATTGAATTTGTAGTAAACAGTTTAGTGTGTGAACATTAAAGCATGAAATTCAAAAAAATGGAGAAAATTAAACTCCTAAAGAAAATTAGTTTTCAAAGAAATGCACCAGAAAGTTCAGACATTAGTGCATATGAAGTAAGTGCTGTATTTATGTAGTTCAGAGTGGTTGTTTGAAGGTAAGTGAAAAAGAACACAAAAGAATGGAGAGAGATCTAAATCCTTTTGTGGGAGATTTACTTGTTTAAAAATGGTAAGAAAAATACTATAGTTCATTGCTCTACTTTTGTGGACACCCAAAAAAAGAAGCCCAAATTACTTTCCAGGATTGAAGTAGTTTGAGCTTTATTCAGGTCCACTGTCTATCTCTTCACAGGAAACGGGTGGGGAGTGGAGAGAAGAACTGGAAAAAAAAAATTGAAATTTAAAAGAATTTCACACCATTCAGTTACTTAAGAAACATTTTTGTAGATAAGAAGTTCAAAGGTAGCACAATCTACCATACAAAAGAAAAGAAGTAAACAAATAATTTAACAGTGCAAGTTAGGCTTTTATAGTGGAACTCTGTGTATGTCAATATAATACAAACACAGCTTCCATAAATTACACTAAAGTAACACAATGAATAAATTAAATACTCTTTGCCCCATAAAAATAAGATACCAGAAGAAAGCTGATCTTTGCTTTAGTTAATTATGAAGCTTTGCTATAACTAATTACAAAAATGCCCTTAAGTATATCATTTCAGGCAACAATGCTAAACTTTAGTGTGTTTCAAAAACTGAGGTCTGGAGTAATACAGTCACATAAATACAGTGGAAATATAACTAAGTCTAGGGAATCTAAACAAAATAGTTTCTATCTTAAAAAGGGATTATAACACCATTGGGAAGAACCCTCCTTAGATACAGTGCTAGCTACAACAAGGCAACAGAGGAAAACAAATTTAATTTGTCTCGTGGTCTAGCAGACTTCATCCAAAAACTGTGGAAGGTAAATAAAGCATCTTACTGAAATTTATTTGTTTTGGGCCAAGTCCATGCTTAAAAGGTATTTCTTTTGTTCCTGTTGGCATATGAAGAAGGAAAGGATGATTTCCATTTAAAAGAATTATCCACCAATTGTGTACCTTTGCAGTTGACACAGCTATGTGTTACAGACAGAACAAGGGTTAATGGGTTAAAACCTAAACAGGAGAGGTTTAGTTTGGATATAGGGAAGAAATTCTTTCCTGTTAGGGTGGTGAGACACTGGAACGGGTTGGCCAAGGAAGTTGCGAGTGCTCCATCCCTGGCAATGTTCAAGGCCAGGTTGGACGAAGCCTTGGGTGGCATGGTTTAGTGTGGGTTGTCCCTGCTTATGGCAGGGTGTTTGGAACTTGAAGATCTTAAGGTTCTTTCCAACCCTAACTATTCTATGATTCTATGAATTCTGCTTAGGGATATTCTTACACTACTTCCAGATCAGGTCAAAATTCCTCCTTCATAGTTCATACAACTTATCAAAAAATAATCCTATTGTATGATTTCTAAAGTTACAAAGAGTCATTGGTTTCTGGGAAGCAGTGCTAACTTTCAACTCATCAGATTCTATAAAGAATGGTGCATTTAACTGACATGTAAGTATGGAAAAAATGTGTAAGTGGAATAATAAGTATAAACCTTCATTATCTCAAATTACGTAAGCTGTTCATTTACAGTTTATTTTGCCAGGAACATTTTTTTCACAAAGTAATGACTTGATTTTTTAGCTCTAGCCAAACTCTTAATGTTTTAAAAATAGTAGCAGAGGAAAAAGGGATTTATTGAAGAAGGTATTTGTAATTCCATCAGCTGAACATACTTAAAAAATTTTTATTCCTCCTGCTTTAGGTACTTTTCAATGAATTGCTTGAAAGAAGTGCATCTGCTCCACAAATTAGGTCCTTGTGACCACTGATAGACGAAAATACAAGCATTCACAAACACATGATAAAACCTGTCTTTGTCTTATGGTCCTCTGAACTAAGTTCCCTGTGTGTTTGTGGGTGCTGATTTTGTTACCCAGCTGTCTACACTTTGGTTATACTAGGAAAGGGATGGAAGAATAACATGACTGGGAAAGACAGCCAGAAGAGATTAATAAGTAAGAAATATTTCTGTGTCCTGATTTTCGCTGACTGTGACCATCTGAGTGACCTTTAGAAAAGAAAAAGGTGAGTGAGGAGGCAGGGAACTGGTTTTGCCAGTCTAGATGTGGGACAGTAGTTAGCCACTGTAGTAGTTGCCATCTACAGCTTGTTTGGGGTTTTTTAATTTCTGCTCATAAACATTTTCAATACAATCACATTTATGATAAGGTATCTGATCTACTATTACATGTAGTCTCATGTATCATCCAGATTTGCCTAAATAAATTTTATCTGATAAAAACTTAACAATTTCTGATGTGTCTTTAAAAATGTAGGTCAGGATGAAAGCTTGATGTTTGCATAATCTTGAATGCAGATATAGGAAAAACGAGCAAGATGAGAAAAAAAGCAAAAGGAAAGATTACACAAAATTTATGTCAGAAAATATAAAGAACTGGATGAGACATTCCAGACTCAGGAGAGTCAGAGAAAGCTTCTCTTTGTGAAGAGAAGAAATATCTTGGGAATGACAAGCCAATCAGTTTAGCTATCCAGAAATACACTGAAAAGATCTGAATCAATTTGAGAATAATAAATGCATAAAAGAGAGTCAACATAATTGTATATTAAAAAGAAAAAAAATCTTAGTGCTTTTCTTGGTGAAAAATTTACCAAAGACAATAGGAGAAAGTCTGTGTTGACTTTAGTAAGACTTATAACAGGTTTTTTGGTGACATCTTCCTGATAAAGGAAGGAGATTACAATAAAATGAAATTACAATAAACCAGAACTATACCTCATTGTAAAAGAGCACTTCAGCAAATTTTTAATTTTTTCCTGTCAGACTGGGGGACATCTCATGTTTATAGGGATATATAAATTTTGGCAACAGTCTGATCAGTTGGAAGACAATTCTTTTTTTCATGTGATGTTCACACTGTTACTAACTGCTGTAATGACAGATGTGTGCGTTTATGATCTCCGAGCAACAGTAAGATACAGGGAGTCACAACTTAGACCCCCTCCAGAAGGTATCAAGTGAACTGGCTACCCTGGATTTGGAGAAGTCTGAGGTTCTGAACTTCTTTGCCTCAGTCTTCAATGGGAAAGGCTCTGACCACACCACCCAAGTCTTGGAAGTCAGACACAGGGACTGTGAGAATGAAGACCTTGGGCCCACTGTAGGAGAGGATCTGGTTCGAGACCATCTTAAGAACCTGAACGTGCACAGGTCCATGGGACCTGATGAAATCCATCTGCGGGTCCTGAAGGAGATGGTGAATGAAGCTGCTAAGCCACTGGCCATCATATTTGAAAAATCATGGCAATAAGGTGAAGTTCCAGANGGGTCCTGAAGGAGATGGTGAATGAAGCTGCTAAGCCACTGGCCATCATATTTGAAAAATCATGGCAATAAGGTGAAGTTCCAGATGACTGGAAAAGGGGAAATATAACCCCAATTTTCAAGAAGGGGAAATGGATAACCCAGGGAACTACAGACCACTCAGTATCACCTCTGTGCCTGGAAAAATCTTGGAGCAGATTC
>NDXB01003080.1:0-15865 GCA_002631895.1 Agapornis roseicollis
GTCAAAACACAGCTACTAAAGAGAAGAAAAACTGACTGCAACTGCTGAACCCAGGACAATGCATTACTGGTAAAATGCTCTTTTGGACAGTGATAGCATAAGGCATGCAAGCCACAGAAGTCCCATTAAACTCCAAATGAGTCTTATTAGGACTTTGGTAGTGTTTGAGCTGCTGTGATGGGAAAGAAAGATTTTCATCTTAGGTCACCCACCAGTAGCTCTGTCAAAGAAGTACATGGTGCTAAGATGCCAAGGTGAGCACCTCCATTTCTATTCTGTTCAACATAGTCTTATTTCTGTGGAGTCATACCAGTGTAATTCTGGGGTAGTAAAGTGGAGAATTTGTCCCCAAGCATATTTGGTTGTTTTAAGCATACAAGCAGTTCTCTGTGTTCTGTTTTATTGCAAGAAGAGTACCATAACATCTAGTTGGTTGATGGTGCTAATCAGAGAGCTTACTGGCTCCTTTCAGGGCCTTTGTGTAGTACACTAGATTTTATTTGTTATGTGAAAAGCAAAATCTTTGGAAGTGCAGGCAACATTTGGCTGTGTGCATAGGATTTCCTCACAATCTGCCCTAGCATTTGCCACAGATGATAGAATCACAGAAAGGTTTGGGTTGGAAGGGACCTGTAAAGGTCATTTAGTCCAACCTGCCTGCTGTGGGCAGGGACATCTTTCACTGTGTCAGGTTGCTCAAAACTCCATCCAATCTGATTTTCAAGACTTCCAGTAGTGTCCAGTCCAAGAGGCTCTCAGGACAGCAGGAGGTAAATGGACCCCCTCACCTGCTAGACATGCCCTTGGGGTGTGCAGAAAAAAGGAAGGAAATGTAAAAGGGTGTAGTGAAATAAAACCACCTTTCTGTAGTATTGGTGTTAGCTATGATCATCATCCTACGGGTTATTGTGAGGTGCCTCCCTATTGTTTTGACTTGTAATTTGATTTGGGAGAGTGTCTGAGTAAGAACTCTGTACTGATCCAGCAGCCGTCTTCATTCATCATAATAGTACCCACGAGATGTAGCTGAGTCACCAAGCTGGGTTATTTTTTTCTAACATGCATCTGTGTTTTATTTGATTATAAAGTCCAGATCCTCCTGCTTTCTGTTACAGGCTTTTTATCTTACTCTGGTCATGTCAAAATCGATTTGTAATTCTGTGGTGTACACATGAAATTAGTTTTAATTTGTTATGTGTTTCCAAGGGTGACTGACATTTAATATTTTGTTCCTAGGGTCTCATTAGTACTGTGTACCCATAATCCATTCTATGGGTGTAATGACAGAGGCTAAGTGAGCTATTGAACAGCATCCATCTGTCCACTTAGCAAATGGCCAGAGGGAAATACAGGGGGAAAATAGATGAATAATTGCCAGCATTTCTGCATTTTGTAATACTCCACTTGGAGTACTGTGTTCAGCTCTGGGGGCCACCAACATAAGAGGGATGTGGACCTGCTCAAGCAACTCTAAAGGAGGGCCACAGAAATGATCAGAGGGCTGGAGCACCTCTCCTGTGAAGGCAGGCTGAGAGACTTGGGCTTGTTCAGCCTGGAGAAGAGAAGGCTCCAGGAAGAAAAGCTCCAGGGAGACTTTATAATGGCCTTCCGGTATCTAAAGGGGGTCTTTAGAAAAATAAGACTGGAAGGGGACTTTTAACAAGGACTTGTAGTGATAGGACAAAAGGGAATGACTTTGAACTAAAAGAGGGTAGATTTAGATCAGATACTAGAAAGAAATTCTTCACTGTGAGGGTGGTGAGGCTCTGGCATAGCTGTGGATGCCCAATCCCTGGAAGTGTTTAAGGCCAGGCTGGATGGGTCTTTGAGCATCCCTGCTTATGGCAGCATGGTTGGAACTTGATGGTCTATAAAGTCCCTCCCAAACAAAACCTTTCTATGATTCTGTGACCCATAACATGCTTCTCAGTAGCAATTCCTACACACTAAGCAATCAGAAAATCATGACAAAACCTGTAGAGGCAGAACTGGTTTTCATGCATGAGAGCCACTGCCACACTGTGAAAGAAGTAGTGTCTTTTTTGTCCCTAACCTCAATATTGAGAGGCAAGTTACTTTAGTAGCTGTGCTGTAGTCAGTAGATCCGGGTGCATACCACTTATGTCTTTATTTTTGCTTTGCTATGGGTGACTTGTCACACGTTTTGAAGACCTGTATGGTTCTGTAAGTCTGGTGTCGATTGAAATTACAGAAGAAAGATTATTTAAACTATAACTCAAGTAAGCAAACCTAGGAGTAGCAAGTACAATCAATGTAAATGCCACAGGATAAGAGATGAGGAAAGAAAAATGCAGTGAAATGATTCTGAGGTAACACAAATCTGTGTTAAATTAGGTGAAGAGAATGATGACTGACTGTAAAGCAAAGTATTTCAAACTTCTTTTGTCCTGGAGAATTCTTGAGATTAATTATTTCAGTTTATTCACTTTTATCACTCTGTGTTGTAATTCCTGTGGAATGTCTTGGTGGTTTTGTTTATTTCTTTAGGGAAAAAAACCCAAATGAAACAACAAAAAACAACCCACAAGGTGCTTGTTGTGGTTTTTAGTTCTCTGACCTTTCATTAGATTCCTTTCTAAAATCTGTTTTCATCTTGTTCTCCACCTCTGTCTGATAAAATTCCCCTATGTCATTCGTTAGAGCTGAGGTGCCAATCATGCTTATGCAAGAACAGGACAAATGATAAGGGCAGAAGAAAGAGCAGATTGTGTTGTTAGATTGCACAGTTATTTATGCCAGGGCAAAAGATGCTCAGAAGATTGCTTTCCTTCCAACTGCTCCTACATAGACGCTTTACAGTGCTTTTGAAGTTGTGTCTGGTGCTCATAGTGTTTGTTGTCATTGAGCCTTTGACTTTCAGCTGTAGCACATTTTCTCATATGGAGAAACAATTTTTTTCACTGCAGAGGGATTACCTATGCTTTTGTCATGTGCATTTCCTTGGCCAGTTTATAGAAAACTTCTTAGGTGATTTTTATTCTTTTATCACACTGAATTAATGTAGAGCTTGTACTTAAAGAAATTTTAAAATTAGATTAGAATTTTTGTTTAGATATATCTATATATTTACAGAAAATATGTTTAGATATGTAGTAAAGTATTAGTGATAGTTACGTGGAATATTTACCCTCAAAATTTTTTACAGCATTATATTAATTAGCAGTTGTAAACCATTTACTGTTAACATTAGCTTAATATTAGAACAAACAACCCAAAACAAGCAAAAAGCCCCTCTCCATGCTTTCATTTGGCAAGTTTTAGAAGGCAGTGTAAACTGCAAGAATCTGCCATATATACATTCATCTTGTTATTAACTTTTTCCAATATGCTTTTAATTTCCACTCCATTTGTACAGGTATTAGTTTTACTTTATATATAAAACACAAATTTTAGATCTCTAGAATATAAGTACCTATTATGGCCTTAATATTTGTATTTTATTTCTATTTTACATAGTTATAGGCATAGAATCATAGAATAGTTAGGGTTGGAAAGGACCTTAAGATCATCTAGTTCAACCCCCCTGCCATAAGCAGGGACACCTCACACTAAACCGTGCCACCCAAAGCTTCATCCAACCTAGCCTTGAACACTGCATATCATTTATAATCTTATAAGGATATAATATGTTTTAATATTATAAAGGCGATTATTACAAAGAGAGAGAAAGAACACTTAAAAGTATGTGTCCTGAGTATGAAAAAAGCCAGTTGTATTCCTTTTCAGGTGCCTGCAAAAAAAAGTAAGGACTCATTCCTTTTCTTATCTTANCCCAAGGCTTCATCCAACCTAGCCTTGAACACTGCATATCATTTATAATCTTATAAGGATATAATATGTTTTAATATTATAAAGGAGATTATTACAAAGAGAGAGAAAGAACACTTAAAAGTATGTGTCCTGAGTATGAAAAAAGCCAGTTGTATTCCTTTTCAGGTGCCTGCAAAAAAAAGTAAGGACTCATTCCTTTTCTTATCTTAAAGAAGACCTTTCTTACTTTGACCTTATCTGATTTGGTAATCAGTCACACTCAGCTCCTCTCATGCACCATATAAAAAAATTACATAGTGCTAGGACGTTGAGTATTGTATTAGAATCATCTTTCTATATGGGAAATCTCATCACTGTTTATCGTGAAGCTGGTTTGATTGCATATAGGAATTGTATGTAGATAACCCATTTATCTTAACAGTGTATGAAAATAGAAAAGGAAAGTAACAAAAAAATATTACTGACATTCAAAGGTGCAATTTTCCTTTCCCTATTTATGTGCAGCAATTTCATCAGGAAGTATTATCTCCCAAAGACAAGAAATGCCAAAATTGGTATTGGCATTTTTTCCATGTAAGTTTTCTTTATAGATTTTAGTCTTTCTAATGGCCGTTCAAAATTATTCTCACAAAAGGCCTAACTGTCTGGAAGAATACATGAAGGGGTAAGAGGATGAAGAGAAGCGGTATGTCTCCAGTTTGCTCCTCATATAGAGGACTGAAGTATGGTGGACAGGCTATCAGTTACAAGAGTGTGTTTTAGGCTTTATGCTCCTGAACCACTCCCTTGCCTGAGCTGACTTTAATATAGTTTGGTCTCTTCTTCCTGGACTTCCTGGCCTGAAGCAAGGCTCCTTGCTGCATTTTAGCCTATCACAGTGATTATATTACTTCAGAGTTCAGCTAAGCTTGTCAGGTTTGTCTGTCTGATTTAAGCAAAAGACAAGAGAGGAGAGATTAAAATACAGGAATGACAAGTGCTAAGTGGGGGAAAAAATAAATCAAGAATCTTAAATCTATCTTAACATATTTGGCCTATTTGCTCATATTGAACATGTTTGGTATTGACAATCTGTTAGGGTACCAGGCTGTTCTTACAGTTGCCTAAAACATTGGAGCAGGAAACAAACGAGACAGACTTAGCATACTCTAAATTCCTTATGATTCTTCAACAGGATAGGAGAGTGATGTTAATTTTTTTTTTTTGAAGGTATCCCACCAGTAGCTCTACAATTTTGGAAGAGGTAAGATCCCCTGAATCTGCAACAGCGAGCGCTTTGTTTTCGGAGTTGAAAAGAAAAGAAAGCAACAAAAAAAAACACCTGACTCCAAACAAAAACCCCAAACAACCAACAGGAAACCAAAAAAGGCCCCAAACAAATGTTAGTATTAATGTAGACTTATTTACCTCTTTTTAATAATGCCCCAATATTTGTGTTATACAAATGTAGCAGAAGCAGAATTAGCTTTTCTCTGTCTCCAACCTTTCTGTTCTTTGTTGAATGACTTTCAGAATTGATTTTGGTACAGAAAACAAAAGGGCTCTTATGTAATTTTTTTTTATTATTGATTGATGAATTCATTTCACATTAGCATTAAGAATGCCCTGTTATGAAGCCTTTCATTTTAGAAATATTCTGAAACTAGTTTTAAAAACCTGTATGATTCCCAGTCATTATTTCTGGGACCTCAGAGCAGAGTCTGGAAACAAACAAACAAGTATGTAACACTGAAATCTTTGATGTTATTTTAGTCCCTTTACCCTTTGGCTTTGGTTTGAATTTTTTTATTTATTCCATCTGAAAACCAATTATGGGAGCAATTCTTTCAAGTCTTGTTGTAAGAGAAAAATTTTAATCAGCCTTGAAGCATCTAGATCTATTTGGAGACAATAAAACCTCTTATCTAAATTTTGATATATGCAGGAGTAAAGACCATAAAACCTTTTATGAGAATTCTGATATAGTATACATAGAATTAGGAATATTTGTTGCCATGCTTTGTGTAATGTATCAGTGTTTGCTAAGGATGCTGGGATGCAACTCCGCACTCTGGGATTATTTTCAGGCTATGGATTTGAAGTGCAAAACAGTAAATCCTGCAAGTGTTTAAATGTATTAAATGTAAATAAGAGGAGTTGACAAGGCAAATCAAATTCAGCAAATCACTTGCTTCTATGATCTAGATTTTGCTTTATTTGGAAAAAATGCTGTGTATTTGGAAAAGAAAGAAGTCAAAGTCTTGAACAATCCAAGTAGAAGTTATGGTGACATTTTTTCTAATTTCTAATAATGATACTAAGTGAATAAGGAGTATGAAATCACTTGGTGCTTTTTACTTTTCTAAGTTTTGGCTGAAATAATGTGTATCTCACCGCTGAGGACTGACTGGAACACATGTCTGGGTAAAACACTGTCTTAGGGGCATTTTATATTAAAGGCCAAAGACAAAATTCTCTATCTGGTAATTTTGCAGAATAACTGTAAATAGGGGCAGACAGAGTATAAATGCTTCTGCTTCTCAGTTCTGACCTTTCTGAAATTTTAAGGTTGCAGAAATTTCACAAAAAGTATTTATGTGAACTAATTAGGTGACATTTATGTGAACTAAAGGTGACATTTAGATATGACACACTAAATGATATTACCAAAACCCCCTTAACTTCTGTTGAAAACCTGTTAGTATTTTTATTTGTGTCTCTGCAGGCAGTGAGGGAAGATTCTGAAGTAGGTTCCAGTCTGTTATGTTAATATGTATGTGTATATATATATATATATATATATATATATATATATATATATATATATATATATATATATATATATATATATATATATATATATATATATATAGGCATATATATTTATTCAGTGGCCTTCATCAGAATTTGCACGGGTCTGACATTAACCAGAGTGAACTTGACTCTCAAGAAGATCCCAGGCAGGACTCCAAATTCTTCCTTTTGAACTCTAAGATGATGTAAACTCAATGACTTCCCTGAAGTTCCTATGAATTTATATTCTCTTTGCCTTCTGACTAAAGATATTTCTTTTTCTTTTTCCTTTTTTTTTTCTTTTTTTTAAAAAAAAAAAATGTGCAAGAGTATTAACTTGTCATATCTAGCTGTTAGGTGTAAGTATACAATATGTACTGCAGAGCCTTTCATGTTAATTCATTGTAGTCAGCAGTGAGTATGACAGTGAGGTGATACTATTGTAAAGAGATTAAAAAGTAAACAGTACTGACTCACCACATGATTAATTTACTCTCGTGTGGCAGAAGCAGAAGTGGGGACTGCTCTGGCATATCAGGGCTCCTCATCTATTGTTTCTTCCCCAGCAGCCTTTTTACTCTGCTGGCTCATTGGTACAGCTCCTGCTGTTTTTGCTAAAATCTGGGCTGAACATGAACTGCAGGTTCGCTGAGTTTTATCAGAGTGCACTTTCTGGCCAGTGGTAATAAAACTAAAGCAAGTGAAAATGAGAGAAAAGAGCAGAGGGCGAAGTACACTTAAGTCATACTATAAGGGAAGATTGCCTGTCAGTCTTGAGCAGATTACTCTGTTTTGGAAGAACAACGCAGGTACTGAAGATGACAGACAGTGACATCTGATTTATACTTTAACTTTTAAGCTATCATTACATCCTATGTGTGTTTATATATATGTGTGTGTTTATATATATATAAGATATAAAATACATGAATTCTCTGCTTCAGTCCATCTAAAGTTCAGGAAGATAGAAGGACCTGTCATTTCAAAGAAATACTTCTTCAGACCAGAGGTGAGCAGAGAGCACAGTGTACATCCTGTAAAGGGGGTAATCCCACAGATTTTCTTCTATGTTTCTAAAGTATTTTCAAATATATAATTGTCTTTTAAAGCTGTTCCCCAACTCACAGCTCTTTCTATCTTGTCTATTTTTCATCATCCTCAACCAAACAAGAGCAGGGGGGGATCCAGGGGGACTAGTGACAGCTCATGGGTAATTGGTCAGGTGCCTCATTTAGGAGTTTAGGAAAGGATATCAACATCAAAACAAATCATATGAATTTATATTCTGTCTTTTTGCCTTCTGAGTGAAGGTGATTTTTTTTTTCAATACTATATATAACAGTATTCACTTTTCATATCTAGCTGTTAGGTTTAAGATAATTAAGATAATAATTAATGATTATACAATGGGGAATGAAGCTTTGGAATCTTATTTGCTCTTATAGCTTCAGTTTTTTCCCAGCTTTAAGAAAATGGAAAACTGGTTCTAGGGAGCATTTTGGATGGCAGCGATTTTTGGTTCGCTTTAACTGAGTTTTCTTTTTACAGAGATTACTGTTGGGAAATTCTTCCTGTCTTGGAGTGTTCTCATCATTAATAGGAATTCACACATTGTCAGAGATATGTAACTCTGCAGCACAATTACACATGAAGAAAAATTAGAGCAGCATTAAGAGCTTGAAGCATAACAACCACTACATGAAGAGTCAGAGATAAATGTGAAGAATAGAGTTAGTAAATTCTTTATGCATACAGAAATGTCTAAATAATAAGGTGTTTTCAAACTAAACTTTCCATTTCTGTTAGATGTGAAAATTCCATTGTCTGTAGTTGTAAAGGAGTTATTTTCTGTCACCACTTGGTTAGGGCCCTTGGTCTCCACTCCTTCTGCCAGCAAATAGAAACTGGAAACTATTCAGTTTGGGTTTGGGGTTTTGTTTTCTCCTTATGCAGAATTGCTCTCCCATTATGCACACTGTTGGCACAGCTAGCATATAACAAATCAAGACTGAAAAAAGAAGAAAGGCTTAGTTAATTTCCAAATCCTTATCTAATTGAAATGATACATGGCACAACTTAAATTTCAGTGACATAGCTGTAGTCAGAGATTTTTCACTAAGCATGGCTGACACAAATATTTAATGGGCTAGATTATATTTTGTTAATTAGAAATGCATGCTTTTATCTAACAAAGGGCTCAGAGGATTTTGCCAGGATGTAGCATGTGACTATGTGTTCTCTGCTTAATACCCAGGCTGTTCTCAGTGCCCCTTTTTTTTGTTTTGAATCTACATTTCAGTTCTGTAGTCTTGCCAAGGCAGAAGTTGCCACCAACTCAGAATGCCCAAATTTCAATTTAGTTGAAGTGCAAAGTAGCCGTTGTTAATGACTTTTTGACTTTTGGATTTGAGGAATTTAGCAGCTTGTTTTTAATGATCCATGCTAATTTGTTAAATTGCAATTTAATATGTTTCATTTTGCAAAACCCAAAGGAAGTTAATTGGAACCTTGTTAGATTTTCATATCTCCTTTTTTTAAAATGCACTGGAAATGAGAATGAATAGTTTTCTCATTACAAATACTTGCTGTAAGCTGACATGCTTCTTACCAGCACATCATTATAAAGTATACACGTGTGTTACATCCAGAATAGATATGCACAGTTTTAGCAAAAAGAAGTTAAGCACTGGGTGCAACAATAATAATTGAATTTTAATTATGATTTTTGTAAAATAAAGTTCACTAGAACAAGAACTAACTGAACTGCGATTTTTCATACCTGTTATTAAAAAGATGTATTTAGAATGCATTCTATTCTTAGGTAATGTATGCTGTTAACTATGCTATTCTGCGTTAGTATATAGTTGTATCTAGTACAGTTTGATAGATCTGAATAACTTTAGCAACTGTGCTGCTTGTGATAATATTACACAAGCCACGTAATTTTAAAGCTTAATCCATTGACATATATGAAATTCGTTGGAACGCTGAGGGGAACTACATAAGTACTTTCCATTCATAGTAATGCTCAGAAGCAGCCAAGAACCAGTTCAGCTCTTATACCACGGCTGTGTCTTGCTCTGATTTATTCTGGCTGATGTAACAGTTATGGTAGTTTAAAGTCTAAAGAGTGAAAATATGAACTAGAAATTTCCCAATCAGCCATTAAGGCAAGTCTTGAGAGACTTCTGCTTATCGGGGAAAAAAAGATGTAGTACAGCATTACTGCTGTAGTAACTTTTTTACCTTCCATTCTTTGTAAAATGATGAAGCAGAGGCAAAGAAAATAGACACAGAATTTAAGGTGATGTAAACATTTCAATGTACTTTGTGATGTGATTCTCATAATTACTGCAATATTCTTCCACTTGCAAGTGATGTATGCAGTCCAATCTCATGGCACTAAAACCTTTTAACATAACAATCTGTCATAAGTCTTGGTGTGCATAATGTGCAGGATAACCCTGTTAGGTGAGTTTCAGGGTTTTGTCCCCTTTCAGCTATCATGCTTACCTGTCATTATGTGAATGAAACTCAAAGATGTCGTGGTTTAATCCCAGCCATGCAACTCGTTCACTCACTCAACCCCCCTTTCTTGCCCTCCCCTGCTTCCAGAGGGGTGGGGAGGAGAATGAAAAGAATGCAACTCCCACAGGTTCAGATAAGAACAGTTTAGTAACTAAGGTATAACAGAAATCACTACTGCAATAATAATAATGATAAAGGAATTAACAAGGGAAAAGAATACAGCATCTCACCAACCACCGACAGATAACTCACGACACCCCAACCCAACTGAGCACCGACCAAAAAACCTCCTCCAACCCCCTCCAAGCACTCGCCCTTCCGGGAACATTCAGTTACATCCTGGGCACGATGTGCTATGGTATGCAATACCTCTTTGGTCAGTTTGGGTCAGGTGTCCTCTCTCTGCTTCCTCCCAGCCTCCCCTCCTCCCTGGCAGAGCATGAGGCTCACAAAGCCCTTGGTCAGAGTAAAACATTCTAGCAAAGTCAGAACACAGCTGCACCAGCTACCATGAAGAAGAAGAAATGACTGCTACTGCTAAACCCAGGACAAAAAAAATCTTCTAAAATTCTTCTCAAAATGGCTGTTTCTTTGTCTCCATGTATGTGGCATTCAACGTCTGAATTAGCAGTTACAAGTCAGCATGAGAATGGCTGGCATTTAGTGTCAACTAAAAGTGGTTCAAGTTTTCAACCCAATACAAGAAAAAGCAGAATCGCTAGTCATTTGAGAACTATCCTGGGTTAATTTTTAGAATCAATGATCACGATAATCTTCGGATGCTGTCTTTGTGAATTTCCAAATGACACTGTGTCAAGCTTAGTGTTTCACAATTTAGCACAAAAAATCTTTTTCCTTGTGGCAAAGGCATAAACTTGTCTTAAACAAAAAAAAAAAAAAAAAAAAAAAAAAANACAGAGGTTAGCAAGTTAAGCTGCCTACAGTTCTCCAAACCTCTACACCACTCTGTTCAGCTCTGCACATCAGCACATCCTGTTCTCAAGTTTGTTTTAAAAAAAAAAAAAAAAAAAAAAAAAAGATATGTCTTCTTTCTTGTTTTGAAAGGAAAAGTTGATTTGCATTAGATTCATCCAGAAATCATTGTGCACACGCTATTTTTCCAGTTTTAAAACTTACCCAACCATGCTTCTTATGAAAATTCTCCTGGTGAAGCCCATATAAGGTTAAGTGTTTAATAATACCAGTGAAATATATCTACAGTTTATTAGCAGAGAGATCTCTTCCAACTGATGTTACTTCTAACTTAGCTGGGGATTTAAGTTTTAATTGATCTCTCTGCTATATTTAATCATGAACAATAATTAGGCAATTGCTAACTATTTCGTAGCCATTTCCATCTTCTGGATGAATGGTGGCTCATCATCATCTGCAGTGTCAGTATGAATTATTAACAGTGGTAAATAACTGTGCCAATAGTAACATTGCTTCTACAGTAAACAAGGGATAGATCTTAAGAGGAAGCAGGTTCTGCATTGTTTCCTAATTGTGTGGTCTCAGCTTCTGCAGAGATAGATGATGAATTTTAAGAACTCTGAATAATTCATTTGTCTCCAGTAACGTCATGCGAAGGCAAGGATATGCTGCGGTCTTGGCAGCACCAACAACTTCAAAGCAGTATTAATCTTAAGTTTCACAATACAGATATCCAGCTCTGCTGGAGTCTGGTATTTTCTGCCTGTCGCACGTTCCTGTGTTACCGCAAGACTGTTTGTGCAGCTAGGTAGTAAAACAGATTGGAAAACTGATTTTATTTTTTCTTTTTTTTTTTTTTTTTTTTTTTTCCCCCTTGAGAAAGGTAGAAAAATCAAGAATGGAGACTGCCAAAAGAAAACCTAATATTTTGTATCATAAGCGATCATTTAAATCTTTTTGTATGCACCCAGAGAGATTNTTTGAAAACTTTTTTTTTCTTTTTTTTTTTTTATTTTTTTTCCCCCTTGAGAAAGGTAGAAAAATCAAGAATGGAGACTGCCAAAAGAAAACCTAATATTTTGTATCATAAGCGATCATTTAAATCTTTTTGTATGCACCCAGAGAGATTGCTTACCGGTTCTATACCTCCATTTGACAAAAGCAAAATAAGTTATAAGATTTAAAGCATTGTTCAGAAGTATTTTGCAGTTGGGTCTAGAATAGAGTGTGTGACATTAAGACCTGGTTAAAGGCTGTGAGTACATTCCTCTGATACAAAGACGTGACCTTCACATTGTGAATAATTCTGCTGCTACTATTTGACAGGAAAGCACAGCAAAAAGTGGAAGTGAATAATACCCTTTAAAGCTTTGTAGTGGTCATAAAAATGTTAATCCCTTAGGTATCAGCAATTATCACTTTATTTTATAAAGAGAGAAAAAAAAAGCATTATTAAATAGAGATGTTTCTAACTTCAGCACCTCAGGCTGTACTTTCATAGTTATTAAGAATTGATCTTTGCCTTACAGGTTCACTCAGAAATACAGGTATAATCTGCACCAGGAAGAGGCAAAACTCTTTTGTTTCCTTTCAAACTTATCAACCCATATGCTAGGGAGTTTCTACCACCTTTACCCTTCTGTACATCACAGTACCTCAGAACAGTACAGCTGGCATGTAGGAGCAAAGAGAAACACACAGGTGAAAGCAGAAGGTTAAACATACTAGCCTAAAACAGTTCTAGCCCAGAAATTAGCATCTCTTGATTCATGGAGTTGATTGCTTAGAAAAAATCAACATCAGACACAGCTCTGAAAATGAGGGAAAACAAAAGGATGTGATGGTTTTCGTGTTGGATTGATGTTTGTCTACAGCTAAGGAGCTTAGATTTATTTTATTTTCATGTTTGTGAATAAAAATGGAAATACTTACCCAAGGGCACAACTGCATAAATCTGTGGTCTTTAACAGGAAATGTCAGAGGATTCTCTGAGAAGCTGTCAGCTAGGTGGTTGGCTTGTTCACAGCTTTCTTCTGGTTTCTGATTCTTCAGTAAGGTTTTTCTTCAGACCAACTAATTTGATTTTTATAACTTCCTTTGGAAAGAAATCTCTTCAGGCATTTCAGTGGCACATAGTAGTTATTTCTGATCCACTTCAGTGTTTTGCATTTGCTGAAGAACCTTTTGTTGCCAAGATGTACCAATTCCTAGATTTCTGTTTTTCTGTGAATGCATGAGAATTCCTGGAAAGTGAAAAATCTTGTCAAGATTTATCATGTTATCACTTGAGGAGGCAGATATATTCCCTGTAACTAAGATTATATCCCCTTGTCTTCATTATTAATTTTCCAAGCCAGACTGAAAAGAAAAAAAAAGAAAAAATCCCAGGAATTCTTTTTCTTTCTTCTTCTTCTTTTTAGGTCTTTGGTTGGTTGTTTTTTGTTTTTTAATAGGTGTATGAAAGCAAATAGCATATCTACTTTTCTATTCAGGTGTTATATTATAAAATACCATTAATTTGTAAGTATCCCTGAATAAATTTTTACAGTTCTTGAACTTGTCTTTTTCTTTCCTATGCTTATATCAGCACTGATTCCCAGGTTTTTTCTTTACAGGCTTTCATAGTTGTAGATCACACCTTACAGCATACCTCATCAGCAGGTTCATCCCCTCCTTACCATACTTTTAAAGGGCATATGCAGAGATAAGTAACTCCAACCTATAAACTGGAAAAGTGAATTAGAGCAGAGGTAATGCATTTCCTTATCTTTCTTTGTGACACTGTTAGGGCATCTTTTTGAAATAGGTCCAAATTTTAAGTGTTCTTTCTACTCTGTACTTGAAGACAAATGAAGGTTCTGCTCCAATCTTGCTCTCCTTCTACAGGATGGTGGTGGGTTTCCATGTCCTGACTGAGTTATAAGCCACCTCTTGTCCTTCTGAGGGCACCTGGCAGTAGTAGGTCTCTGGGGGTGAAAGCTATATTTTTTTTTCTCTTGTTTTGCTATTGCTATTTGCACACTGTCTCCAGTTCTTTTATGGTGTTTACCTGTCTCTGCTTCCACCTTCACCTTCCTCCAAAATCCCCATGAAAAGTTGCATTCAGAATACAAAAGTTTAGAAGCATAAATCAAGAAAAAAACTTCCAAAGTACTATGATGCTGATGCAGCAGTTCAGATACTACTTTTGGCTGAAAAAAGATCAAGGGGAGATATAACTCAAAGAAATGAGATCTAGTGGGAAGAAGAATAGGAACAGGGAACATCTTGCTAACAGGAGAGACTGAGAGGAATGGTAGGAAAATGAAAAGGAGATTTCAGAGGCTGAAGGATGCTAGAGGCACCTACCAAAAAAATGTTATAGCTCAAGAAAAAGTTGAAAGATTGAAAGTGTGTTTACGGAAGTGGCAAGGAAAGTAAGGAAAACCGGGAAAGAAGGATGAAAGGAAACACAGACTTCATTATTGCATGTGTAGTATTATATTATAAATTAGTTTATTTTTTTTCAAATGTAGCATGAAATCTGATATAGTGATGTTCACACTGCTGCTTGCATTTTTTTTTCTCAAACTGTTGTTTGAATATTATATCCTATTTTATTTTTGGGAGGGAAAAGGGAGCATTGTTGCTACCTTGCCTTACCACACTGGATAGTCAGCAACCAGGTTGATCAGGGGCTTGTTGTGTGCATCCTCATGAGAGAGATCCACTTGATCAAGTGTGCTACAAAATGTAATCAGAGGGAAGACAAAGCAGAGAGAAAATGTTGGATCTGAAATTAAAATACATATCTCAGCAAAGGCTCAGGTAGCTTGTAGTACTGCAAGCAAACAGCTATATAAGTGGGGAGAAGGGGAGTGTGTGAGGTGGGGAAGGTGTTTGGTTTTTTTTGCTGGGATAGTGATTCTCTTGAGAATAAAAGCCAGGTTTTGAGATCAGTTACAACCTGTGTAGAAGTCACCTATGTTTTTTGTTTACTCTTGTACAAAAATTAGAGATGTGTTTTATAATATTCCTTTTGTTTATACTGCTACTGTAGCACTTCAACTGCCTGTTTAGAAAACACTGTCCTTTTTTTAATGTTATTTTATGTCATCCTATACTATTTCTTATCCCATTTCAGGGGAAAAAAAAAAACAAAACAAAATAAAAGCAAAGAAACACAGGGGGAAGACCCAAAAATCAAATCCATAATAACAAAAGAACCCACTCAAAATTCTATTAAAAAACACCCCTGCAGTCAAGTAAAGGGCTCTGCATTTAGGCTGCCATAACTCTTGAGCCTGGCTAGTAACTCTGTCCTTTTGTGTCCTTTTGTCTTACCTTGTAAGAGCTGGAGCAAGATTTGATAAATGCATAGATGTAGTCTTTAAGCTGCCAGAGTTTATGATCACCCCAGGGATGATGGAAGCCAGAAAGATTCCAAAGAAATTGATGTTCTTTATAGGAAGATACTTTGTAAACCATCCTGTGTGCTACTTTTTTATTAGTTTAAGTATATAATAAGAAAACTTTTTGAGATCTTAAAACTTTGATTGCTTTGAAGTCGGAATTCAAAGGGAAATCTTTCTGATTGTTTTAGAGATGAGGTGTAAAATACTGATGGGAACACTAGTTCAAGGAGAGTACATGGGTTATGGATTGTCTCTTACTCCGAGCTCCATGTATATCTACAGAAACTTGCAACAAGAGAAATTACCCAAGGAAGGTGTGCTCAGGGCACATTTTCTTTTCTTTTCTTTTTTTTTTTTTTTTTCTTTTTTTTTTTTTTTTTTTTTTTTTTTTTTTTTTTTTTTTTTTTTTTTTTTTTTTTTTTTGTTATTCTCCTTTTTTTTTTTCT
>NDXB01003081.1:0-41362 GCA_002631895.1 Agapornis roseicollis
CCTTGGTTACTGGACTGTTGTTATCTGACCAGTGGGAGTTCTTCGGCCCATCTTCCCTCCCCACTCCCAGAGGAGTCTCTGTGGCGCAATCGGTTAGTGCGTTCGGCTGTTAACCGAAAGGTTGGTGGTTTGAGCCCACCCAGGGACGGGTTTCGCCTTAGGGAAGATGGGCCGAAGAACTCCCACTGGTCAGATAACAACAGTCCAGTAACCAAGGTACAACACAAATCACTATCGCTATCACCAACAATAATAACAATGACAAAGAAAACAAGGGAAGAGGGTACGATACCACCCGCCAAAAACAAGCCCGACCGGGAAGTTCCCCCTCCTTCAAGGTAGCTCCCAGTTACCCCCCGGGCATGACGTGCTATGGTATGGAATACCTCTTTGGTCAGTTTGGGTTCTGTCCCTCCATTCTCCCGGCCCCCCCTCCTCCCCGGCAGAGCATGAGCNTGAGCCCACCCAGGGACGGGTTTCGCCTTAGGGAAGATGGGCCGAAGAACTCCCACTGGTCAGTTTGGGTTCTGTCCCTCCATTCTCCCGGCCCCCCCTCCTCCCCGGCAGAGCATGAGGCTCACAAAGTCCTTGGTCAGGGCAAACATCGCTCAGCAACAACCAAAACCATCGGCCTTATCAGCCTTGTTCCTGGGCTAAGTCAAAACACAGCTACTAAAGAGAAGAAAAACTGACTGCAACTGCTGAACCCAGGACAGCTGGGAGAAGAGTTGCATCAGGTCCTAGAACTGTTAGTACATGTGGTTCTTCCAACTGTCAAGTCACAGGCTAGCCTGTTTTGCTCTTCATAAAGCCTCATCTTATGGTTATGTGATTCTTTGCGACTCTTGCCCTTTAAACTTGTTTAAATGAGTGATCTTTGGTAATCATGATCCAAATAAAGCCTGAAGGCTCACAGGTTTTGAGAGTTCAGAGCTGTTGATACTCATACCAGTTTTAAGAATAGTATCCAGTATTTTGGTGCTACTGCCTATACTCTTTAGCTTTAAATCTCTCGGAGATCTGACTGTAAGAATTCCTTCGTGCCTGTAGCTCCTGTTGTCTTTGTCAGGGGCCTCAGATGACAAGCATTTATGAAAATCAAAGCAATACTTTTCAGAGTCATGGCAGTAGTACTCAGAAGGCAAGCGAATGACTAACCCTGGCTTGTGGTCACTTGAAGAGAGCCATACTTTGTGATAAGAAGGGAAGAACAAAATATGTACAGTCAGGAGTGGCAGTCTTTTTTTATTCTATTGCTTTCAGCTTTTCCCCCACTTTCCCATCCCTGCAGCTAATCTTTAACTTCTTTCTGCAGGAAATTGCCAAAACCATTAGGAGTGGTGGAAAGAAATTGGACCAACTTGAAAATGAGTGTGCAAATGTGATTGAGAATACCTCCCCGCTTGGAGCTGAGAGGATGAAGGATGAGCTTGAAATGCTAAGAAAAGCCTTGGAGAAGCTGAAATTGCTGCACAGTGAGGAGGAGGAGAGATTGCTCAAGATCCAGGAGTCAGAAAGTGCCTATGAGTCCCAAGCCAGACAATTAGAAGCAGACATCAAGGTGTTGAGAAAATATCTGCAGAAATTAGAAAATCATCTAGAGCCTGGGGAAGGGGAAAAGACTGAAGATGAGTTTGTAACCCTGTGGAGAAAATGCAATGTAAGTCATTATCCTTTGCATGCCTAAAACAAGGAGGATCAAGCGCAGCCATAGGTTGAGCATGTGGAGTCACATCCAAGAATAGGTGCCTGTTCCATTGATTAAAGGTGGTAAGGAAAGAGTACGATTGTGTATGAAACAGACCAAGGAAAATGTGAATAGCGACAGTGGAATCAACTATTTTAGCATTTATCTCAGCATGGAGGGAGCAGGGCTGGAACATGTGTTGGAGTTTGTATTGAATTTGAAGGGACCGCATGCAAAAAGAGCACAATACAGAGCAAACAATATAATTTGCCCTACTTAAAAGCAAGAAAATAATGTCTGACCATGTATATAAATTCACATACACACACATACACATCTATTTTGGGGTATTTGGCAAGACCATTTCTATATTCTGCTTTCATCTATGTAAGGTATGTTCCTATATTCCTTTACCAGCAGAGACATCTTTAGTCCTACAAAGTCCCGAGTTTATAGTAATCCAGTACTTGTACTAAAATCAATCTGTTGCAAAAACGAGTGCAAAAAGTTTGTCATGCATAATGTAGATAAAAATCTTTGGCACTCATTTCCTCTTGAGGACTGTTTTTGCAGTTATTATCTCTGTTGGAACAAGTCCAGAGGAGGCCACGAGGATGATCAGGGGACTGGAGCATCTCCCATACAAAGACAGGCTGGGAAAGTTGGGACTGTTCAGCCTGGGGAAGAGAAGGCTGCATGGAGACCTCAGAGCAGCCTTCCAGTATCTGTAAGGGGGCCTGTGGGGGTGCTGGGGAGGGACTATGATTAGAGACTGCACTGATGGGACAAGGGGTAATGGGCTCAAACTTAAACAGGGGAGGTTTAGATTGGATCTAGGGAAGAAATTCTTTGCTGTGAGGGTGCTGAGGCACTGGAATGGGTTGGCCAGGGAGGTTGTGAGTGCTCCATCCCTGGCAGTGTTCAAGGCCAGGTTGGATGAAGCCTTGTGTGGCATGGTTTAGTGTGGGGTGTCCCTGCTTCTGGCAGGGGGGTTGGAACTGGATGATTTTAAGGTCCTTTCCAACCCGAACTATTCTAAGATTCTATGATTCTCAAAATGCCTTTCATTGCAATTTATATGTCTAGAACTCAGCAGGGTTAGCTAGGAAAAATATATGCAAAAAAGGATCCACAGAATGCTGACTGGTTCAATCCAGCTACATTTACATAGTTTTTTTGTTGTTTTGTTGACCTAACTCACCCTAAAATTAACATGCTTTATATACGAGTCTTTGAGAAAGACCTATTCATGCAAACGAATGCAGTTAAGTCTGCTCCAAAAATGCATCTCATGTCCTATACTGCAGTCAGTGAGCTGAGACTGGACCTGTTTGTGATTTGTTCAGTGAAGCTTTCAGCTGAGATGCAGAGGCTAGGCACTGTGAAGAGAGGAGAGAGCTTGCAGGAACAAAACTGTTTCGGAAAATGTTTTCTGCTTTAACAAAGCCTATATTCCATCCAACCAGAAAAAAGGAGCAGCAGAAAGGGTATATGTGAATACCCTGAGAGACAGCCTTGTATCTTCTCTCTCACATGTGCTAGACACTAAATGAGGTGAAATAGAATAGTTATTGTTGGAAAGGACCTTAAGATCATCCAGTTCCAACCCCCCTGCCATAAGCAGGGACACCTCACACTAAACCATGCCACCCAAGGCTCGGTCCAGCCTGGCTTTGAACGCTGCCAGGGATGGAGCACTCACAACCTCCCTGGCCAACCCGTTCCAGTGCCTCACCACCCTCACAGCAAAGAATTTCTTCCTTAGATCCAATCTAAACCTCTCCTGTTTAAGTTTGAACCCGTTACCCCTTGTCCTGTCACTGCAGTCTCTAATCATAGTCCCTCCCCAGCACCCTCATAGGCCCCCTTACAGATACTGGAAGGCTGCTCTGAGGTCTCCACACAGCCTTCTCTTCTCCAGGCTGAACAGCCCCAACTTTCCCAGCTTGTCTTCATATGGGAGATGCTCCAGTCCCTGATCATCCTCATGGCCTCCTCTGGACTTGTTCCAACAGCTCCATGTCCTTTTGATGTTGAGGACACCAGAACTGCACACAATGCTCCAGGTGAGGTCTCATGAGAGCAGAGCAGAGGGGCAGGATCAGCTCCTTGGACCTGCTGGGCACGTTCCTTTGGATGCAGCCCAGGATACAGTTGTCTTTCTGGGCTGCGAGCGCACGCTGCCAGCTCATGTTAAGTTTCTCACTGACCATTAATCTATTAATTGTTTTTATGTTTAAGGCAACGAGAGTAGCTCTGGCTGCAGAAGAGTCCAGTGTCGAGAGGCTGAAGGCTCAGCTTAAGGAACTGCTACGGTTTTCTCAAGATGTGCAGCCACACACTGAGAGTGTTGTCTCTGCAATACAGCAGTATCAAAGGTAATGGGACATCCAGTTATGCTGGGGAGATGGGGAGGGATTGCCACTCAGACATTGAAAGGATTAACAAGGACCTAAGAAAAAAGTAATGTGCCATCCAATTGTAGGTGACTGGTAGAAAAGAAAGGCTTCTGCTAATTACATCTGCCTCCACATTGCACTAAACCTGTAATTTTAGTCATTTGCTAGGGGCTGCAGGCTGCTGGCTGTTTTCCAGCAGTGATCTTGCATCATTCATTCTGTGTATGGTTTGAAGAAAATCAGATTGTTGGCAGCTAATTTGATCATCTTAGCATTTGATAATAATAATTTATGTATTTTGGTTGCCTTTTATAACAGTAACTAGAAATTCAGGACAAGAGCTGTAGTAGTAAACGGTTCAGAAGAATTATGACGCTCCCTTGTTGACTTTAGGGTAGTGATTCATCAGCCTTAGCAATTATTTGGCAGAGTTTATTCTCTTTCTCCTGCCAGCTTATGTGCATGATTCATGTTTTCAACCTCCCTTGAGTTGGAAACTCTGAAAGTTTAGCCTCTCCCCAGACTTAAGCATTTCCGTTTCCAGGCTGCCTGGAATCGGGAAGTAAAGAAGCCTCAGCAAATGTTGCAAAGTAGAAGGAAGGAGCTTTTATTTAAGGAAAAAGAAAGGTCAGTTTTTTTGCTGTATCCAAGCTTATCTCCCTCTGTTGAGCGCACGGTACACTGTCCTGCTGGAAGGGGGTTATAGGTTGATATGGGAAAGGATTTCAGTTTAAAAACTAACAAGTAGATGATGTTGAAAGAGAAGCAGAGTAGGCAGAGGACTTGCCTCTGAATAGGAAATGGCAGCTGCTCTTTTTCCAGCTCCTCTAAAGCTTCTTTGCAAAGTCTGGCAGCTGTCACGCTGAGCCTCGCAGGGGCAGCAGAGCAAATGGCAGAGAGCATGTAATGTTAGAACTTTCTATTTGCGGAGCTCTTGGCCTCCGCAAGCTTGCCTTTGTTTACCTCCATAGCGTCCCACTGACACAGGTAAGATTATTGGGTTTGATTTTATAGATAAGGCAGTATTAATCTTGACTGGCATTGCTCTTCCCAGCCTGTTTTGTGAATCTGCAGGGTACTGTTCCTATGTGAGCGTAGAGTTTGGATTGCATTCTGCCGTATCAAATAGGATTCCACAAACTGGGAAGTCAGGAAAGCTGAGAAAAACAGGAGGTAGCCGCATGGGGTGTGCCATTGCTAGGCCTTGTTACTCAGCTGTATTTTGGATAAGCTTTTATAGGAGAAGCTTGGATGTTTAGTGAACGTGCACTGAGTTTTAATTTGTTTTTCAACATTTATGCACACATAGGTGTGCATGTATGTGTAAACATATATATACACACAAATACAAAGCTTTGTATCAGAATCATCCATAATATATTCATATAAATACTGCTGTTTCAGCAAAAATTATATCTGAAAAAGTGTATATTTTCCTCTTTTTGCAGGTGCAGGTATCATGGGATGAGCAAAGATTTCTTAATGTAATTTTGTAAAGGAATAAAGACTTGATAATACATAAAACAATGCAGGCAACTGAAGTTACATTCTAGACCCTCTTGGCTTGTTCCTCCCATCAGTCAGCAAGGCCGCTCTGATAGTATGATGTGTTAAATCATGCTGGTGGTGACGAGCAGCCAAGAAAGATCACGTGAGGGGAAACTGCTGGCTGGTAGAAAGGCAAAGTAATTCCTGATACGCAGATGCACAAGAGACAAATGTGTCTTATGCTGTCTAAATAAAGTTTTGTTGTATGTCTCTGACTAAGCACCTGTCAGTACACGACACCAGGCTCAGACAATAAAAAGGACTGAGGCTTTTGCGTCGGATACAGTTTACACACGAGCATTGTGTTAATTCATGCCTTGATGAATAGGATGTTTGGACTTGGATTTCTCTGTAATCCTTCTCTCGGCTGTTGCTTTCCCCTTGCAGTGTTAGAGGCAAGACATCTAAAATGAGCACTGATACAGAAGCTGAATTGAGAAGACTCTTCCAAAATCCCCTGCTAGATTTTGAACGGTGGAAGCCATCAGTCCAGATGCTTCTGGAGACTCCAGAGCCAGCACTGGCTCACATCGAGGTAGCAAACCTGTTACTAAGTTCAGAAACTGCTTTTTGGTTTGTGTTTGCCCAAGCTCTGCCAGCAGCTGCCTGCATACAGCTGCTGGACAGAAGCAGCTGGAAGGGCCTTTCCCAGTATGGCAGGAGCCCTGAAAGTATGGAAGCCAATATTTAGCTCTAGCTGTAGCAGAATGCCTTACTTTCTTTCCTTTAGTTAACTGGAGATGTCAACTGAATAGGCTGAATTAATATGCTAGTTACCTTTAACAATGATGATAATATTGTTTAGCATTAGCCCAGATCTCCCTGGAAGGGAAATCTGTGGCCTCTGTTAAGAACTGTGTAGTAATATGGTCATGGGATTATAATGCATGATTTCTGCATGTGCCTAGCAAGGTGCTTTTGTTACCTTGTCATCCCTGTGATCTCCAGAATAAATGTGTCTGTGAACAGGGATGGAGTTTATCCTTGGGATAAGCATTCAAGCTGTCCTTTCTGTTGGTTGTTTAGGCCTCTCCTCTGCACAGACAACTCTTTCCATAGTACAGCTTTCCTCTATTTCTGTTCACAAAATGGATGCAGCCCTGGTGCTTCTAGCATTATCAGGAAGACATTTCCTTTAACTGGGCACTGTCCAGGTACCTTCTGTTACCCCTTGTTGGCCCAGCATGCTGTTTTTACCCAACTGTGTCGTATTGCTTTGGTTGTGTGACTTGTGTAAGAATGATATGGTTGTATGATTTTTAACGGTTTTGGTATGATTTCACTGGAAGAATCTTTCTCCTTTAGGCTGCTCTAGCTGAAAGCTCCCGCTTCAAAGAGAAGTTCATGACATTACAGCTGAAGAAGGATTTGCTAAACAATGTCCTTGGTGAGGAAAAAGCAAAAACTTTCCTGCAAGAAGTAGCTGAAGCTTCAAAGAAGAGAGAAACTATACATGAAAGTCTGATGCAGAGCAAGAGGACAATCCAGGTGAGCTTTAAAGCCCATGTATAGTCTTCTCTTGTGACGATGATCAATCATTTACTCAGCCAGTTACATCAATATCAATTTAGTACTAACCAGCTGTGCTGAGTCCGTTTTTCTAGGTCGATCAAATAGTCACTTTTGTGCTCTGTTAATAGCGTAGCTTGGCGTTTGTTCTGAGTATGAAATGGACATTGACAAAAGATAACGCCAAAGGATATATGTTGACTGCTGTATCTTTTTTCTTCTTTCTCCATCTACAATTTGCTATCTCAATATAAGCACTTTGATGCTGGTTTTGAGCCTTTGCAGAAGAAATTATCTGTCATTCGAGCTAAATTGGATCTAGAGAAGGAACTGAAACCTGACCTCCTGGGTAAAAAGACACAACTCCAGAGACTTCAGGTACGTTACAGTAATGTTTGACTGTGATATCCTCAGTTAATTGCGGTCCTGTTTGTTCATATTTGATTAGCATTAGGAATTCATATCTTGTCTCCTCTATTTCATTTGATCTATTTCATAGCATGGAGTAAATGAAATTGAAGCATTGCAGCTGAAGAATTGGCAAATTGGGCTTGTGGGAAGGAGCAAGGAGCTGGAAGCTGTTGGTTACACAGCTTTCTGGGCTAGTTTGATTGCTAAGATAAATTGTATCCTGATACTTCCCTCTGGGAGTGAAATTGCGAAGATAACCTGAACCAATCTAACTTCCTTCAAAAGCAGGGAGTTCCGATTGTCCTACCTCCTCCTGCACTCCTCCTCCTTCCTGCTCTTTACCTCATCACAGCTCTGACATACACTGGGTTTACTCCACAGCTGGCCAACATAAGAAAAAAAAGATCATAATTTTCTGCTTGGTTAGTGTTTTGAACTGGTTCAGCAAAAGGTCCAATGTGCAGTAGAGCCTATTCAAGGCATGCAGTGGGACTACATAGCTGGGAGAGGGGAGAGAAGGACAGAAGGGGAAGAGAGAAGGAATGTGACTCTTCCCTTTTGGCCTGGTGAGCTATGGTGATTCAGCTGTGTGGTGCTATTTCACCCGTGGTGACCACAGAGGTGTTATCACCATAGCTCTTAGTAGTACTTAGCTGATTATACTCTGTCGTCTCTGGTGGCTTTCCAGCCTACTTTGTTATCAACTGGTAATGTGGAAGAAAATCCAACCATTTATTTTGGAAACATTTACTCCTAGGCATCAAAATAGTAAGTTTTCTTAATGACAGTTATTATTCCTGGTTTTTTGTTTTCTTACTGTCAAGTGAAACTACCTTTTATTACATGTTTTGTGACAGTCCATACCATACCTAGCATATCACCCATATGGAATCCATCTTTTCCTCTGCAGATGATCCAAGATGACTTGACAGAGCTTGTGGCGCAAATGGAGGAGGTAGAGAAGCTTGTTCAGTCAGATACCACCCACAAGCGTGAAATGAACCAACTTTCATCTGACTCTCAAGCCCTGAAGATAGCATTGAAGGTAACAAAAGGAAGAGGTTCTCATGGCCTGAGGAGTTGTCAGTTGCCACTACTTAAAAATATTTAGAAATCTGTAAGCATATGAGGTTATATCCTTTGAGTGACAGATATTGTCATTTAAAAGAAGAAAGTACTGAACTTAAGACATTGATAACTCTTCCAGGGTTCTCTGAATATCTGTAATGTGATTGCCTTTGGGACAGGATACCATCCACACAGTTCTTATATCTATATAAATCATATCTGGAGTGGGCCTGGGATTTCTGATCTAAAGACCTTATAGTTACATTATCATGGAGGTGCTTGGCTTCTTCACAGATTCCTGGAGAGTGGTTTTATATCAAACTATTTGGTTTTTATAGTTTCATGACCTAAAAGTTAAGAACAGTGCTGCAGTTATGCAAGTACTGGTTTTGTAGTTCATAGACATAGCTATAAAAGGACAGTCCATTCCAAAGCAGTCTCAGAAGAAGAGCTTATAAAATTACCTTAGTTGTGCAGCTCACCATAGAAATACATATGATGAAGCGTTACCCTAATATGCACTGTGAAATTCTAGTTTCAATCTCAGTTATCCTACTTATTGCCGAGCTGGACTTCTGCAAAACAATTCTGTACAGTAACTTCTGATTCCAGAAACTTCTGATTCCAGAAGCATAAGATACAGTTAATATCGACTGGAGTATTAAAAAACCCAAACATGATCTTCTTTCTGTTTCAGCTGAAAACGGAGCTATTTTAGTGCTTAATGCCCCCTCCCTGCCCCCCCATGTGGCTGAATTCAGGCCTGCAGGCTCTTGTAGGTGTTTTCTATGCTATTGATGCTAAAGGACAAAGTTTTCTGTGTCCTTGGATGGGTTTGTTTTTCTTTTTCCCTTCTTGCTCATGACATTATCTGTCAGAAGTTACATATTAGATCCAGTAATGAAATTGTTGGTTTGGTTTTTTTGTCTGTTCAGTTAATGACAGATTTTTACTGTTTGTAGATGATGATACAACAGAGTGAAGAGCGCATTCAGAAGCACTGTGCGTATAAAGACAAACTCTCTGACCTTCAGCAGTGGATCAGACTAACCACAGAGATGATTGAGCCCTACCAGGGTGCTGAAGGAGACCAGAACACTGAGGGCCAGATGGCAGACCTTAAGGTGAGAACAACATCTTAGTATAAGAAGTTAATTATTCACCTTGCAGCATTCAGACATTAAGGGCAAGGTTTTTCTGGTGAGGGTGTCCTGGCTGGGGGGGGAGTAATGATGGCTTGTTCCTCCTTCAATGACCATTATTTGCTGCCACTGTCCTGCTTTGCCTAGCTCCACATCCCTCACACTGTGTTGTGGGATGTGGAGCTAGGTAAAAACAAGAACAGTGAGAAATGGCTAAGAGCTGTTGAGATGGATAAAGTGTTATCAAAGGATAGGTGGTTTTAAAGGGAGCTCTTCTTGCAGGGTGATCTTTTGGGAGAATACATACCTTGGCCTGTATGCACTCATCAATACCTTGAATGTTATTACCCTGTTAGCTAACATTATACTGTATTGAACTGAGCTATTGCACAGCTGATACTGCCACAGGGCAAAAAGCTGTTTTGCACGCTCAATTCACTCTGATGGGTTACTTCAGCTGGCAGCTTTTTCCTTCACAAGGGAGACACAAGATACTTCATGGGAAGGCTGCTGAAAGGGTGCATTGACAGCTTGCACCCTTTAAGTTTTGCCATCAGCTCTTTGACCTATGTTGGCTCTTTGCAAGAATCCACAGTGTATTTTTTTTCCCTGTTAGGTATGTTCTAGCTAGTGCCAACAGAACCAGCATAGTCATGGACTGAACATGGCCTTCAGTCTGACATAGCCTCTGCTTTACCCACGATACCTAGAAGTAACTGTAAGGGCTGTACGTTTCAGAGATGGCTAGCTGAGTTACCAGATAAGGAGATCCAGCTGTCCCTTGTGAAAACTTATGGAAAACTGGTCATGGAGAATTCTTCCCCAGAGGACTCTGCCCGTGTCCAGGCAGAGCTGGATCAGCTGGAGGAATCATGGGGACTGCTGAAGGAGATGGAAACTAGGTAAGCGTTCATGTGACATGATACGTTGATATGTATGCTGCTATATGACCAGGCACAGTTGATGCTTTGTGCTGTGAAAGTGAGCAGCCATGTTAGAATGTTAGGAGCAAGATGAAATTTTATTGAGTTTTTAGTAAACTGGAAGTAATTATTCTTAGGAAAACCATTTTAAAGAATCCAGGGGCAGAGCAGTCTATGAAGCTGCCTTTACTTCATGCTTGGTGTAGGCAGTGCCTCCTTGAGACCTGGCTAACCCTGTTACTACCAGTTTGTGTCAGAGGAAATAGGACATAGGCAGAGGACTTCTGTTGTTCTATCTCACCTCCCTGTTCTCCTAACTGTCTGATCTGGAGATATTTCCAAGGGGGCTGTATCTGCACTGCGATCTGTGCTTTTTTCAAACCTGCAGGAGGATAAACAGAGCTCAAATCCTCTCTTACCTGGCAAATTTATTGTAATAAATAAATTTATATGTAGATTTATATAGTTATATGTATAGGTTCTGTGATTCTATATATTTATACAATAAATTATATTTTTATATAAAATTTAATATATTTATCAAGCATAATTTATATTATCCTCACTGTGCAATGCCAAACTGCTACTGTATTAAAAGTTAATACTGTGCTACTTGTGTAATTATATTCATACATAGTGTCAGAATAGGCATAAAAATGGAATGACTAAATTGAGGAAGGCTTCACTGTACTGCCTCTTGTTACCAGATATGAAGATACATTGTTAAGGTTGTATTTTCTTTGCTCCCTCACTCCACTGAACAAGGGGACTGGGGCTGCTTTGAGACACTCCTATCTTAATCTTACTTTGTTAAAAATAAGTTGGAAATAACTTTAGTAGTTATAGTGCTATTAATAATAATAATAATAGTGCTATTTCACCTTAAGTGTCCCCCATAGACCCACTCAAAATGTGATGTCTCATCATTATGTTTAACTGCATTGGTGTCTCCCATTTTGTGTTTTCAAGTCTTCTCAAGAAGTTGCAGTTAAGTAAACCAGTGGTTGATAATAAGAAGAAAATAGAATTTGCAGACAGCAGATGGATGTCTGGACCTGTGTTCCATCATTCAGATGTAGATCCCAACCATAAGCAGGTGAGAGGGGACTCTGTATCTGACTTCATATCAGCCTCACAAGAACAATTTTATTGGCTTCATGTAATCCTATGGGTTACAGTGTTGGAGGTTAAGATCTTGCAATCAGGCCTTCAGAGGAAACATCTGCCATAACAGTTCCCGCTTTTCTGTAACCTAGGAGAGGACAGAAGGGCAACATCCAAGCAGCCACTTGAAGCTTCTACATGAATTTGAAGAGTGGTTACAAGGAGAAAAAAAGAAACTGACCAAAATCCTTGATGTGGCTTCACCTTCCACAGAGGAAATTAAAACACGCAAGAGCAAACTGGAGGTTAGTTTTCAGGGAATTAAGATGGAGACCGCTCTTCCAGAATTAAAACCAAAAATCACACATCCCACCAATAAACCAACAAAGAAAACCCAACAAACTGCCCTTCCCCCTCCAAAACAAGGAGGACAAAAAACCCTACCACCACCAAAAAAAAAACTCCAGGCAAAAGACCAAACAAAATCTCAAACGCTACACTCTTTGGTTTAGGATACTTTAGAGTAGATGAAGCTTGGGAATTCAGGATAGGTATTGCACCCTTCAAGTAAGAAAGATCTGTTATAGCTGGAGTGGTAGGAAGGGAGCAGCCTGCCATCTAGCTGTTGAACTGGATGTTTCCAGCATGATGTGGCAAAAGGTGTTCATTAAAACAATCTGATCAAAATCACAGAATCACAGAAGCCTAAAGGGAAGGGACCTCGAAAGCTCATCCAGCCCAACCCCCCTGCGAGAGCAGGGTAACCTCAAGTGCATCACACAGGAGCTTGTCCAGGCGGGCCTTGAATATCTCCAATGCAGGAGACTCCACAGCCCCCCTGGGCAACCTGATCAGTGCTCTGGCACTCTCACAGGAAAGAAGTGCCTCCTGATGTTCACATGGAACCTCCTATGCTCCAGTTTACACCCATTGCCCCTTGTCCTAGCACTGGACATCACTGGAAAGAACCTGGCTCCATCATCCTGACACTCACCCTTTACATATGTGTAAACATTGATGAGGTCAGCCTCATCATCTCTCAGCCTCTCCTCATAAGGGAGATGTTCCACTCCCTTCATCATCTTTGTGGTTCTGCTCTGGACTCTCTCAAGCAATTCCCTGTCCTTCTTGAATGAGGGGCCCAGAACTGGACACAATATTCCAGATGCAGCCTCACCAAGGCAGCCCGATGTCTGGTATTTGGCCTCACATGTTCTCTTTTTGTTGAACGTAGCCAGATGCAATGATAGTGGATACTGTAAGGAATTAAACAAACACAAATACATTCCTGCAGGGGAGTGGAGCTTTTGATATCGTTTCAGGCCAAAAAATTAACAACAAAAATAAATGCACTATTCCAGGGTACCCAGTTGTTTGATTTAGTACCACTGTTCATTTGAACACCAGATATTAAAAGTGGGGCCTTCTTGAATTCTGAGTTTCTGCTAATCTTGCCTTTGCCTGCAGGAGCTGCAGTCTCGTGTGCCTGATGGTCAGCATCTCTTTGAGGACCTTCTTCATAGTCAGCCTGTCACTGAATATTCTGAAGATCTGGAGGACCTCCGTTACCAGTGGATGCTCTACAAATCTATGCTAAAAGAGTCCATGAGTACACTGGTAGGCTACAGCACTCAGTTCACAGTTGCTGATCTTTGCCATTGCCCTTTTAGGTTGCTTCATGCTGCTAGGCGTAATTTAAGAGTATGTGTGTCTGTGTCTGCATAATTAAAACCCCTTTTAGTAAATGCCATCAAAGACAGAACTAATACAGCCATAGCATTCTCCACCAAATTATAATTTGTATTTAATGGTTCCTGCAGTAAGAATATATTCACTGTTCATTATTTTTGTCACCGGATGGAAGACAAAGTGATCAGAATAGCCACTAACTGAACTGACTCAGAAAGTAACTATGCACAGAAGGACCTAGTCCTTTTTGAAACTGTCCTTATGGGCCAAGGATTTGATATGAGATAAGGAATAGGTATTTTAATGCAAGAACCAAATGATTACAAGAATTTACTATGTTGTGTACAAGACATGCTAGATGTGTCAGAATTCATCCCCATATATAAAATATTCCAGATAGTTTCCTTGTTCTTAGTGTAAACATACATAATTAAGTACTTGCATATGTGTTAAATTTCAAGATACCTTAATCTTGAGGATTAGACTTTACAGCTATGCATTTGGTACTTTTGATATGCAAGTGTTTTGGAAGGTATCAGAACTCAAGCACCTACAATTCGACATACCTGAAAATTTTCTGCTTTGGGAAACCTTGTCTTCAAATCCAAAGTTTATTTAGAATATGAATCCTTGTAAGTGTATTTTAGGCCCAGTTAGAATTAAACTTAGCTAGGGATGTTAAGGATAACAGGAAGGAATTCTATAGGTACATTGCAAATAAAAGACAGACTAGGGACAGTGTAGGCCCCCTTTGGAAGCTATCGGGTGAACTGACTACACAGGACTTGGAGAAGGCTGAGGTTCTGAATGACTTCTTTGCTTTGGTCTTCAATGGCAAAGGCTCCATCCCTGGCAGCGTTCAAGGCCAGGTTGGACGAAGCTTTGCATGGCAAGGTGTCCCTACTTATGGCAGGGGAGTTGGAACTAGATGATCTTAAGGTCCTTTCCAACCCTAACTATGCTATGATTCTAAGATAAGCATGACCTCTGTTAATAAGGAGCATATTGAAGACTTGTTTGCAATTGATTGTAATGCATTCTGCTTTGACCAAAACCTTGTGTAAGCATAAATCTAGTCAGTAGGTGTCAGTAAAGGCAAAGCTATTGCCGGTAGAACTCCTCATGTGATTCAAATGGGCACGAACCTGAAAACATGGGCTTTTTGCCTAATGTGTGTTAAAACGCTCGTTTAAAAAGAAAACAAAAGGCAAAAAAACCTCTCCTGCTGGTTCACCCTATCCAGATGACCATGAGTTTTAAAGAAACATCCCGTGTGAGGTGAATACTCATTTATAGGCTCCACTGGGATCTTAAGTTCATGCTGCTTTTGGTTTTCCTCTTTCTTTCTCTTTTTTTTATACAGAGTCCTGGACCTTCTGAAGAGGCAGCCACATTCAGAAAGGTAGGGCAGTTTCCTATCAGTAAGCTAAAATATTTCGGCAGGCATCTTGCAGATACTTAGTTTAACTTAAACTTTTCTAAAGTTTCTTGAGATTAATTTGCTTACTAAGTGCCTCTGTTAAAGAAGGAATTTATTTCCCCCATATATTACATGGAAACATGTTACACCATTTTAACTCTTGAGCTATGCTTACTGTAGCTGTAGAAGTTAAATACCTATCTCCTGCAAGAGTAGGGGAACTCAGTTTTTATGCAACTATATGCTAAATGAACTTCATGAAGTTTTCGGAAGAGACTAAGGAACGGCCCAAGTCTGCTTCGAAAGGATTTAGGGGTCAAGTGCCTAAAATAATCTTGAAAATGGGACTTGTGATTCTTCAGACACTTCAGAAAAAATTGGGTGGGCTCATTCAGCCCCCTTCTGATGCAGAAAACCCAAACAAGTCAAGCGATTTGTCTGATGTTATTAGACTAAATACTTGTAAGCAGCAGAATTCCGCCTGCGAAGGGTTTTCTTTCGGAAGTGATGATGTAAGAAACAGATGCAGTACAGGAGATGATAAAGAGAAGCGTAAAGAGAACCCAGTGCTGCCAGTTTCTTACTAAACCCAAGCAGCTTTTCTGATTCCATTTTTATAATGTCAGCAAGGTTTGTGTTGACCTGAGCAGTGTTGAACTGAGTCGTTTCTCTCTGTCACAATTTGTTTATAGATACTGTTAGCTCTACTTTGTACTGTCATCTCACTTTCAGTTTGTTTTCAGGAGGAACAGAATAAGGCATTATTTACCCAACACAAAGTAGATGGGGTGAATAACGTGTTGCAGGAATATAATCACTTAATCATCTTAAGCTAAATAAACCCCTCGATTTCTCCTGTTGCAGCATCTCTTTAGAAGAGACCAATATTTAAAGGATGTACTACAGTGTACTTGTACTATGGCCAGAAATCAGGCTTCATTTATTTCAATGACATATTCCTCTGGTACTCAAATGTGGAATAGCATCTCCAATATTTCTCCCCATGAAATACTGGCCAATTTCAGGTAATTTTCACATTCACTGCATTGTTTTGGCAGCAGTTCAGCCTTCCTGAAGACACCCAGAGAGTTGATATTCCTGCTTGTCTGGCTCAGCATGAATTGTTCCGTACCACTGGTGGTCATCCAGTAAGGTCACCAGAATTTTTCAGGCTGGAAAAACAATATGGCAATTAGTAATTGGTGTAGAGGCAGCCAAACATTTACTAGTGCTGCTTTTCCCTAGAAGAAGGATAGTCCAGACCAAGGAATTCTCTGCTTTCATATGATCTGCTTGGGTCAGGTTGTTTGTAGGGAAAATAATAGAGAAGCTTAAGGCAGAAGCACATCTCCACTGCACATGTAGATACCATTTTATTAATTCACCTGCCCTGCTGCCTTGAGGCAGGTGGTGTTTATTCTTTCTTCACTTCTCTGAAAGAGACTTAACTCTTCCATTAATGTTCGAGGATACTGGAATAACATAACGGCAAGCAGCAACCTCTTGACAATTAGGCCTACAGCAAGAGCACAAAAACAAAGAAGGGTTCTGTGAGTTTTTAATAGCTACTGAACATAAACAAAGAGAAACAGCTTGGGGTAGGAATGGACTGAAATACCTTGTAAGCATGCTGGAAACAGCTCCTATTGCACCAGCAAGTGATTTTCAGTTTCCCTTCAGGCAGTACACATTACAGTAACTTACACCTTGCTTGCTTCAGGGTGATTTTTGCTTGAAGCATTCATTCTGTATTTAAGTGTCACGACAATGAGAATCCAATGAGAATCTGCTATAAGCAGAGGTGTCTTTTTTTTCATTCAGGCTAAGGGGTTTATCAGGATGCGTGTATCGTAGATCACCATTTAAGAGAACCAGAAAATGATGCTCACTGTTGAGGCTGTGAGAAGAGGAAAAGCAAATCAGCTTCAGAATTTGTGGCTTTGCAGTTCATTTTAAGTTTATATTTAACACAACTGAAACGCAGCCAGAAATGAAAGAAAGATTAGGCAAAATATTTCCTGTATGTTTTGAATCTTCTTTCAAAACCATGGTGAGGGAAACCAACTGCCCTGATAGCAGGAGTTCATATCTGCCAAAAGTACACATGGTTGGGGGCTGCATCACTGTAGTTGCAACACGCAGTCAGTTCACATGCAGTGGGATCTCTTACTTTGGCAGCTCCCTTATGCTTTTGAGTCACACAAATTTAGCAGAGATTGCAGAATCATGTATTTTTGGACTGATCTCAGCTTTCTGCAGCACGAGGTCCCCAGTGACTCCGCTTGTTTCCTGTTCGAACTGTGAACATTTTGCAGCAGCAGCAGATCAACATTGAGAAGGGGAAGACCCAGCTGTGGCCAGGCTCAGTCAATTGCCTTCTGGTTTTATTCCATTTCTAGCCTGCATGGCTAAATGTTGGGCAGAGGGGAGCCTGCTCCGTTTATAGGAATGTGCTTTTTTCTGATCCTTCATGCTTTGCTGAGGACGTGCCCCTAGCCACTGGTGCTCGTAGGAGCTAATGATTGTGATGTGAGCAACTTCTTGTTGATTAACAAGAAGCAGGTGCAGGAAATTGCACTGGCTGCAGTGAATTTTAGCAGGTGCCAGTGACAGAGCAGTGTAGATGGATATTTATTCAGCACACCCAAGAACATAATCAACAAAATAATAACTATGATAAATGTTACCTTCAGAGGTTGGCTCCCAGCTACCTGAAAATACATCATGACCATTCTTAGTATAAATAGGAAGTCAAAGGCTCATTATTTACAGGTCTAGGTAGCACTGTTTGATTTATTTTCTCGAGTGCTCAGAGTAATTACACGTCCTTGCTAAACAAATGATTCTGGCTTTATTGTTTGTATAAACAAAATAATTAGGATTCATTACATCAATGGTCAGCTAATTGCTTCAGTTGAGATTCTGCTAAGAGTAATCTCCTATAACACATAGACAGAAGGAACATGTAATTTAATCTTACTTAGAGACACCATTGATCTGGAGTCTGTCAAATTAATGCAGTCGTTCAGGAAACTGTGCAAAGCAAGAGCTGCCACAGCTTGCCAGGAAGAAAACAATGATGTGTTCTGCTCTGCCCAAGTGCAGATATGACAGGAATTCTTCATGGCAGAAATTCACATTACAGAAATGCACAGCATCGTGTGTACATGCCTGTGTTAGTGGTGCCTCTCTATTAAAAGTATGCGGCCCATTTGTTTTCCTGAAGTCCTGCTGGGTGTTAGCCACTGGCAATCTTCTCAGTAAAATGAAAAGGACTCATTAAAAAGGATCTTTTCCTCAGTTTTCAATATCTCATTTGTAGATAGATTATTTCTCCATACGCTTTCCATCGTTGCGCCTGCCTGCTTTAGGAATTATGCCATGGCCCAAACACAGAAAGAAGGGCATTGTCCTGGGTTCAGCAGTTGCAGTCAGTTTTTCTTCTCTTTAGTAGCTGTGTTTTGACTTAACCTGGGAACAAGGCTGATAAGGCCGATGTTTTTGGTTGTTGCTGAGCAATGTTTGCCCTGACCAAGGACTTTGTGAGCCTCATGCTCTGCCAGGGAGGAGTTGGGGCTGGGAGGAAGGAGGGACAGGACTGTACTGACAGGACCAAACTGACCAAAGAGGTATTCCATACCACAGCACGGCATGCCCAGGAGGTAACCGGAGGTGATCCGGAAGGCCTAGTGCTCTCGGGGTGGTTGGAGGAGTTGGTCGGTCAGCACAGCACTCGGTGGGGTGTCATGAGTTATCTGTCGGTGGTTGATGGGATGCTGTATTCTTTTCCTGTATCATTATTATTATTGGTGGTAGCAGCAGTGATTTGTGTTATACCTTAGTTACTGAACTGTTCTTATCTCAACCTGTGGAAGTTGCATTATTTGATTCTCCCCCCATCTCTCTGGAAGCAGGGGAGGGCAAGAAAGGGGGGGTTGAGTGAGTGAACGAGCTGCCTGGTTGGTTGGGTTTAAACCACAACAGGCATCTATGAGCAAACAGACTTCCTTGCCCTCAGCAGAAAGAAAACTTGGGAAAAGCAAGTTGAAACAGTCTGAGTGCCTCTTCTTAACTCTGACTCACTGGTCGTGTGCCAGACAGTAATATTCTGCCCTTCTTTCTCTAGCTGGCCCATGAGCTTCCTTTCATGTTGCTGCACCCGTGAGACTGCCTGCTGCCTGTCTGCTCTTATTTCTGTGGGTTTCATGTTATTTCCCAATCCACATTACAGATTTCCCAAATGGTAGAAAACAGGGACACTTCGTCTTTCATCTGGTTCTGCTGCTTCTGCACCTTGGCAGTGCTCTTCCTCTACAGCAGTGCTAGTGCAAGATGAAGATGACCTCTTGCTTCCCAGGATGCCTGGTTCTTACTTTCTGTTAATGTGGTATTAGCTAGGTAATGTGGTTGATAGCCCCTGCTTTGTCTGTTGAAAAGCTATGTCCTTCAGTAGCCTACGATGCTGTGAAGTATTTGCAGATTTTCACCAAGGATACCTTAGAAGTATTTTCTCAGCAGATACAGTCTTACCTCCTAACCGAAAGGTGATGAGAGGTATTTGCAGACCAATAGCAGAATAAAACCAATTTCCAGTGTATACTTGAAAAATGTTTTTACCACTACTGTGAAAAGCATGGTAGGAAAAAAATCTTGTAGTCAATAGCCCAGGTTGTGTAGGTATTAGTCTTTAAAAATGTGATGGCTTCCTTTTAAAACCATTTAAACAGAATGCAAATAATACTCAAATTGTGTATCGTGAGCAAGGAAAGTTTAACTTGGCTTGAGAGAAATTGCTGGTAAAGCAGCTGGAAGCATACATTGCTGACGTGATGAGCCAGCTTTTGATATCAGTAGCTTCTTCTACAAGTTCCAGAACATGTTGTCTTCATTTCAGTTTTTATTCCTTCCGTGCCAAATTTAGTTAGTTCATTTCAAATTGCAAGGCTGAGTGGAAGGTGGAAACTGGGAGAAGTTGTTTTACTTCTCTGCCTTCCTGAATCAATGTAGAACACTGATGGCTTCTGCTAAATTTTGGGTACACTGAAATGTCATCCAGCTACTAACTGCTGCTAACTCTCCTTCTAAAAGTAGTACAGCATTGCCTTCAAATACAAAATACATATGTTAGGATAAAAGTTATTGCTTATCAGTGTATTAAATGTGGTGGAGTACTCTTGTGTTTTTAATAGAACCAAGTTAATTTCAATGAGTGAGCAATCACAGCTGCTCACTCACTCCATCTGCCCCTGCAATGAGATGGGGGAGAACTGGAAGGGTAAAAGTGAGAAAATCTGTGGCTTGAGATAAAAGCAGTTTAACAAGTAAAAGAAGAAAATGGAAAAGCAAAACCAAGAAAAACAAGTGATACAAAACCCCCCAGTATCTCACCACCAGCAAAATGATGGCCAACCAGTTCCCAAGCAATGGACTCCCTGCTAAAACTCTCCTCCACCTAGTTTTTGTTGCTGAGCCTGTTGTCATATGGTAGGAAATATCCCTCTGGTCAGTTGGGGTCAGCTGTCCTGGCTGTGTCCAGTCGTAGCTTCCTGTTCACCTGCAGCCTACTGAGTGGCAGCAATGTGAGAAGCAGAAAAGGTCTTGATGCTGCGTGTACGCTGCTCAGCAAGAACTCAGGGTGTGTTATGAACACTGTTCTAATCACAAATCCAGAGCATAGCCCCGTACACGCTGCTCTGAAGAAAGCTAGCTCTATTTTGGCCAAAACTAGTACAACTGGTGTAAAAACACCTTACCCTGTTCTGAACCTTTTGCAAATACAAGAAACTGAGTGTAACTCAGCGCCTGCTGTTGGGTATGAAAACGTGCTTCAAAGTTGCCTTACTGGAAGTTTAACCTTCCATATTCTTATAATGTGGAACTAAGACATTTTTAGCAACCCATCCTACCTACCAATTTACTAGTCTTCCACAGTGCTTCCTAACTTTTAGCACACATTGAACACTTTCCAGATTAAAAGAAAGTAGTTTCCACTGATACGTTCTGAAGATCAGACCAAACCAGGACTTCTTCTTCTTGCTTAGGCCTGGAGAATTATGAAAACCAGTGCTACTTGAACAGATAAGGCTGGAGCTCTTGTCCTGTGGCATGCTTCTCCTAAAAGCTTGTCATGTTGTATATGCACACAGGAGCTAACCTTTATAAATCTGTTTGTGTCACAATAGCATATGGCACAGTACTCACTTCTAAGCAGCTCAGCAGCAGAAATTCTGAAGTATGAGCCATATGTGACTGCTGAAACCTCAGATATAAACTGCTGGTGGTTCTGGGTTTTCTGTTTCTTTTAAATGAAGCCTTCATCAAAGATTCTGGCTTATCATCCAGCCATGTTGAGGTACTCCAGAATCTCCCCTAAGGGAGAAAACAAAGCCTGTAATTTGCCTGTATACTTATTTACATACATACACTTATGATCTTCACATCAAGGTTGCAAAGTCAAGCAATCTGAAGATAGAAACTATCGGAGCTAAAATTGCTTGTGTGACCTCAGTTAACCTCCCTTCAGCACAGTCATTTTGGTACCTCTGTATGAAGTGGAGAATGATAAGCACAGGGCTCAAAGGCATACCAACCATTCTCATTCATTCTTCACTGCTGGTTGCCTAACTGGGCAGTGTCTGCATTTACAAAAGTACAGTTCTGAACCCAGTGGCTTGCTGGTCCTTTTACAGAGTCCACATAACCTCTGATTGACAGTATCCAACTCTTAGTTCCTGCTGTGGTGTATGAGAATGAGCCACAGCTTCACCCAGGGGCATGTTGGATGTGTTCTGTGGTGACAGTAATATCTAACTCTCCCAGATTATTTCCCTCTTGAAAAGACCAGCTGTGATTTGCAGTGTTGCTTATCTTAGAGAGGGATGCTGGTGGCTCTGCTGATGGCTCCAAGTTGAGAACTGAGAAGCGGCCCACTTCCAAACTATTTCAAATCCAGTTTGCTTTGGTTTGAGAGAGCAGCCTATGCTCCCCCTGGAACTGATCACTTTTTTGTTGTCAATAACCTGTCTCTGTAAGTGGCAACTGAATTAGCTCCCAGTGAGATCTCAAGTGGCAGAAACCCAGGGCCTCTCAGAGGCAAAATATCACTGATAAAGCAACTGCTTTACCGAAAAAAGGGATGGTGCTTGGTGATGGCATGCTAATATTCAGAATGAAAGGGACATGGTAAGCTGCTGTTGCAGCCTTCCTGCCAGCTCTGCTCATTTTCAGAGGAATAATAAAGTGATAGAATTCATACCTATGTAGGTGATCCTTCCAAAGGTCTATGTATTCCTATGAAGATGTACTTCCTCTGTCCCTATTGCTATTGTTGAAGCCCATCATAGAATCTTAGAATAGTTAGGGTTGGAAAGGACCTTAAGATCATCCAGTTCCAACCCCCCTGCCATAAACAGGGACACCTCACACTAAACCGTGGCACCCAAGGTTTTGTCCAACCTGGCCTTGAACACTGCCAGGGATGGAGCACTCACAACTTCCTTGGGCAACCCATTCCAGTGCCTCAGCACCCTCACAGCAAAGAATTTCTTCCTTAGATCCAATCTAAACCTCCCCTGTTTAAGTTTGAACCCGTTACCCCTTGTCCTGTCACTGCAGTCCCTAATGAAGAGTCCTAGCCCAGCATCCCTATAGGCCCCCTTCAGATACTGTGACCTTCTCACTGTGCAGATAGGCTTGGATTNCACAACTTCCCAACCCATTCCAGTGCCTCAGCACCCTCACAGCAAAGAATTTCTTCCTTAGATCCAATCTAAACCTCCCCTGTTTAAGTTTGAACCCGTTACCCCTTGTCCTGTCACTGCAGTCCCTAATGAAGAGTCCTAGCCCAGCATCCCTATAGGCCCCCTTCAGATACTGTGACCTTCTCACTGTGCAGATAGGCTTGGATTCATCATGTCTAAACATTTACCTTGGGGGTTTACAAAATCATGAATGGTGCAGCAAATGTAGATAAGGGTTGACTCTGCATCTCTTCCACAAGAAAGAGCTAGGAGCCAAGTTCAAAGCTAACACAAGGGATTTGTTCATGCCGGTTGCTTGGCCTATGGAACACTTTGCTAAAGGATATTGAGGACCTTGTATAGTTTTTATAAGCTCATGGGGAAACTGGACAAGTATCTGCAAAAAAGATTCACCGATAACTAGATGGGCAATCTACATAAGGCTGAGGAAACTGCCTGAGCTGGAGGCGCATTTGTGCTGATTGCTGTAGATCATATGTACTTGGCCTGCATACAGCGCTGGCATGAAGCAGCATGGCTGTTGGTGTCTTTGTCTGTATAGTGCCTGTAGGACACTATGGCATTGGTACCTTTATCCATGAATAGAGTAGGATTTCTCAGGCAGCAGTGCATTTCCCAGGGCAGTCTCTCATGAAATGCTCTGAGAATAATAAATCCAAACTAAATCTCTTTTCTCTACTGGATCACTGATTCAGTGGTGCAGGTACGATTTTTATCAGGCATGCTCGTGACATACAAGCAGCAGCAAATACCCACTAATGTGCATGGTTTAAGATGCTATATTTCCCTGCTCCCTCCAATAGCTAGATTAACAGTGTGTTTTCATATATCCTGGAATGTGGTCAATAGGAAACCAGGAATGCACTGATTTTTAGTAAAACACTTCAGCAACTTACACAGGAATATTATGTAGCAAGTTCTAAAGTGCTTTTCTGCTGTTTCCCATCAAAGTGATTTTTCACGGTGCATTTGGTAAGGAGTTATTAACTGCAAACAGATTTAAGTGCTGAGGACTCCCTAGATCTAAACCGATGCTTGTCATTCAAATGCCCCAACATGAATCAAGTACAAATGTGAATGTTCGCAGCCAGTGCAGTTCATTTAGTAACAAGCATGTATTTAGTATTACACAAAACACAGCCATCTACCCCTTGATAGCCCTTGCTTGTCCTGGTATTTTGAGGGAGAAGGGGGAGGACATTTATCTTTGATGGTGAACTTTAAAAGTATGTTTTCTTTGTAAATGTCAACCTATTCTTTTTCCATGTGTTTCTAAAACGTCTCTGACACTTTGGCTCAATACCCAGGTATTCCAGCTGTTTTTCTAAGATGGTGGAAATTAAAGTTGCTGTTGGCTTCACTGGAGCTTTGCCAGTTTTCCTCAGAGGAAGATTTGATTTCAGAATATTTTGTGGATCCTAGATCTGACACATGCACTGTAAGCACTATGGGTGCTGGGTACTTGCTGTACTGATGCCATTAGCCAGTGATTGGGAAAGAGGAATTCCACTGCGTAGCACTGTGGGTTGTGGTTCCCACCTGTGATCTTACATGGAAACGAAATGTTCGAACTGTCTTTTGCAAAGGTGGAACTGTTTCAGAATGTCCTTTTCTAACCCAGAATGATATGCTGAAGGGTTGGGAGTATTGTCCTGACTCCAAGTAGATTCTAGACCCCTGATGACTCTGAGCCCAGCAAAGCAGAGGTTTGAGCCTTGGCCTCCTGAATTCCATGTTGGTACCATAGTCTCAAGTCACCACAGCCTGAAAGCATCTCTCTCTCACAGCACAGACCTAAAAAACCACCTTGATTTAGTCTTAGTAAAATAGAAATGATGGGGTTTTTCCATACCTGGAGAAAGAAAACCTTCCTTGCTCCTTCCAGCTGTATCATCCCTCCTGTTATTACTGCATCTCCTTCACAATCTTCTATCCTTTAACACCTCTAGCACTAACACCAAAAAAAAAGCCCAAAAAATAATATCACAAATTGTTCAGCAAGTAGAAAACAACAGAAGTAATGTAGGTTTCATGTCCAGAAGAACCTGGGCATATAAATAATGAAGCCATTTGTAAGGGTATCTGCTGAACTCCATGAATAAGTAGTGCCAAATCCTGCTTCAGATGCTGAAGTTAATGGTAAATCTCCCATGGATTTCAGTGTGTGGAGGCTGGGGCCCTCATACATTAAGGGCTTATCATTGCAAATTTGCTGAAAGCACCAGCCTCTCACAGCTCCTGTGTGCCTCATCTTCAGTCCTGCAGAGACATCGTAATACCTTGTTTGTCATAGCAGAGTCATTCCCATGGCAACAAATGGAGTCAGAAATACAAGATTCTAACCTTGCTGCGTGATCAAACAAAACAGAGAAGCCGGGCAGCAAAGACGAAAGTTCATCAAATACAAATGCCTGTAAACCCAGCAAGCAGATGCAAGCGAAGCAGCAGATAAAGGCAAAATATTTCTCCTCTGGCATTCTGCCCCTGTCTCTCCACAGATTTTTCTCATGCTAGGATCTGCTGTGATCAGCCTCAGTGTCTCACCTTGCAGAAAACTCCAGAGGGAGGAAACGATCAGTTGTTAATAAAGCCATTTCACATTCATTTCTCCTGGAAGATGAGCTTTGAACAGTAATGCTATTTTGCAGCTCTTTTCAATAGATCTAAACCCAAGGCACTTACTGACATTTCCGTCTCATCCCATTTCTGAAATTTGCATTAATAACCTTTGCTTTATTGATCAGGGCAGAGCCGGTGACCCACTGTGAATCAAATGCTGGATCGGCAAAAGAATTGGGGTAGGGATAACATGGGTGGCTAATGACAGTGTGGTCACCACGAGAAGCCAGCGACAAGCTGGTGTGACAGTAAGACGCCTGGTCCATGGGCCATGGCAGGAACATAGTTGAGGCATAAGTGGAAAAGCCACTGCTTCCCACCAGTTCAGAGGCAGAAGGCATTTAATGGGAAGATGGGTCTTGCAGCTGATCTGCAATGAAAGAATAGTTTCAGATTGCAGTAGCTTTCAAATCCAATGCTGAAGTATTGACAGCTGTAAAGCAAAAGCCTTAGGTGCTGCTAGGAAGACTGGCAGGCCTTCTTACAACTGTTTTAGTGAGAGGCAGCCTCTTAATTCTCAGTTTGAGTCTGTGAGGACATTTTGGAGATTTCCAGCCATGAAGTTCAATGAACTATTGAACAGTCACAGGATCCTACCCTTGAACAGCATCAGTGTTAAATCTTATTATGCCTTAGTGGTAGGAGAAAGAACATGGTTTGAATTGTCCCAAGGCAGGGGTAATTCTGATCTTCCACCAACAGAACTACGCCTGCTAATACATACGAACTTTACAAACTTGTCCATGGCTTCTGGAACCTGGAAGGGGCAAAAAAGCCCCTTATAGATGGGACACTATAGATAGGACACTATAATAGATGTGACATACTGCTGCATATTATGAATGCAATGAAGTATTAAGAATGAGAAATAGTCAATGAAAACAGAAGCTGTCCGTCCATTGGTTTATATTGATTGCACCAAGGAGTGGCTGTTTCATGGCATCACAGACAAGGCCAGAAAGCTCTGATCAGGAATTGTGGCTGCTGCCTTTATGCATAACAGTTGTAGCACTGACTATAAACACAGAAGCCCTGCAGGTTTTGTTCAGCCCATTAGGCTGCTGAAATCTATGGGAGATGAAGGATGTTAGGTCTGGACTCCAGGGCTAAAGAAAGGAAGGTCCCATTAGTACAGCGGTTTACACCTAGTGCATTGGTGAGTGTTTGAGAATAGGCCACAGTAGGAGCAGATGGCTCCTGTGGTGCAGCCAGGTTCTTGAAGATTTGCTTTTGTGGGTAAATGCTAGTTGTACCCAGGAAGTTGCCCAATGGTGCTTAAAGTCAGAGTCCCATTTACACCCTGACAGGTACTCATTGCCCACTAACTACTTGGACAGTGGGATTGAGTGCGCCCTCAGCAAGTTTGCCGATGACACCAAGCTGTGTGGTTGGGTGGATCCGCTGGAGGGAAGGAATGGCATCCAGAGGGACCCTGACACGCTTGTGAGGTGGGCTGATGCCAACCTCATGGAGTTGAACCATGCCAAGTGCAAGGTCCTACACCTGGGTCGGAGCGATCCCAGGCACAGCTCCAGGTTGGGCAAAGAGGAGATTCAGAGCAGCCCTGCGGAGAAGGACTTGGGGGTGGTGGTTGATGAGAACGTGAACATGAGCCGGCTGCAGTGTGCGCTTGCAGCCCAGAAAGCAACCGTATCCTGGGCTGCATCCAAAGGAGCGTGACCAGCAGGTCCAAGGAGCTGATCCTGCCCCTCTGCTCTGCCCTCATGAGACCTCACCTGGAGCCTTGTGTGCAGTTCTGGTGTCCTCAACATCAAAAGGACATGGAGCTGTTGGAACTCCTTTGTTCTGATAGAGAGCAGAAGGCTGGCTCCTCTCTTGCAAACATCATCACTAGCATTTTATTGTCTGGATTGTTATTAATACAGACCTTTTGTTCCATACACTGGGAGTACAAATGCTGCTTTGGTGTCAGCATTTGTAACCACCACTTTGTAATTGGAGAATGGAGTTGGAGGCAANGCTGGGAGTACAAATGCTGCTTTGGTGTACAAATGCTGCTTTGGTGTCAGCATTTGTAACCACCACTTTGTAATTGGAGAATGGAGTTGGAGGCAATTGTTTTCTTCTGCTAGAAAGTCAGCAGTGTTTTCTTTCTAGAAGACAACAGTTTGCACACTGAATTCTTGAGAGTGAAATATTCTTCTAAAGACATTGTTTAAGCACCATCCTCAGTCAGCTGCCGCATTAACAAGCACACAGGCCAGGTCCTAGGGCAAGGACAATGTGGGTTGTTCTGTAGCCTGGCAGTTGGATGTATTTGAAATGCACTGCCGCAGGTCTTTTATCTTTCTGAGTTGCTCTTTGGTTTGTGTCTTTCAGAAGCGCTCTGGAGGTGTGTGCTCGTTCCTGCATCGGGTGTGCTGGGCAGCACTACCATTGCAACTGCTCCTCTTGCTCCTCCTGCTCCTGGCCTTCCTCCTGCCCCTGGCAGAAGAGACCCACAGCTGCTCTCTGGCCAACAACTTTGCTCGGTCCTTCCACCTGATGCTGAGACACAAGGGCCCACCTCCAACCTAACTTGTTGGCATGGCACAAGGTGACTGTCAGAAATACAGGCTTTTCAACAATTGCAAGTGTTGCAGTTTCAGGGTTTCTGACAAGACCATCGTATTAACTGGATAGGTCATGTAAATGCAACGTAAGATTAGTCCACTTTAATCAGGTATATGAGCAAAATTAATATTTTTGCAATATTGTTATATTTATAATGTGTATATAGAGATTGTGTAAGTATGTACATAACTATATGTATAACAAAATGCGTATCTGTGGTCAAACTAACATCCACCATCTACTCATCTACCGTTTAAGGATAATCCTGCAATGTTTCTGTTTCCACCATCTTTCAGCAAGGAATACTGAAAGGTGGTTTTGTTACGGGGGCCTTGGGGTGATTTTAAAAGTCAGATTCTTGTTTACAACTGAAGTCAGAGTTACGAGAAGATGCGGACATGCATCGGAGTGCGAACTGGAGAGCAGGCACAGTGGAATAATGTTTGAATGCAGTGGTTGACATTCAGCCCAAGCAAAATTGGAACTCTTCTATTTGAATGTGTGGGCTGGGGTTGGTTTGGGGTTTTTTTCAGTATCAGGGTGCAGGGATTGCAGGAGGTAACAGAAATGTTTCTACTGACTTCAGTAGGAGTGGGGGTGGGCCTCCTCTTGTTCTCATTTCTTACCAGATTTCTTTTCCAGTTACTGTGTTCTGCAGCCCACCTGAATCAGCAGAGGTAGAATACAGTAGAAAGAAAGCAAGGAAAAAAGTATATATATATATATATATATATATAAAAAATACAGCATCTCTATATTATATATATATAAAATATAGCATCTCTATAGCAGGAGAACTTTTAAAATCAGGTCTTAATTTTCTGAACAAATTTGTGAGCACTGCACAGAACCCTGTGTCGGTGATCTTTATAAAGAGCAGTGGGTTTGGGGGTTTTTTGTTTGTGGGATTTTGTGGTTTGATTTGTTGGGGTTGTTTTACGTTGTAAAGAGGCATTTCATAATGGATCGTAAGGCCTGAACAGTGGGATGCAGCCTGGCTCAGTGTCAGCAGAGCAAAAGTTGGCAGTACTTTAATAATACCATCCTGTAAACTAGATTCCTTCCTAGGATTTTTTTTTTTTAGTATTAATGGTTTGTTAAACTACTATAAACTGATTGTATCAAAGACAGTCAAGCATTGATTTCTATATAGCCTAGGATGATGACAACTTGCCATTTATTTACCCAAGCTTATGCCTGATCTATCAAATTTTGAATGTACATTTTAACATTGCCTTTAATTTAAAAGCAATTCTCACTGTACTGTGATGCAGCTGTTCTTAGTAGTGTTTTTACCCAATTGACTCATGGAAGAAAAGGTAATTTCTACAGTTTTGTGCCATTTCTGAGAGCTGTTTTATCATGGAAAAAAATGTGTATTAACAGAAGGAACAGTTACTTTCCCGTTCTGGTAGTGTTGCAGAGGAACTTGGCTTTGGGGTATCAGTATGGTGTGTTCAGTATTGTTTTCCAAATAAGTTCCAAAGTAGTATTGAATTNTTTTATCTCATGGTTTTAGCCACAGTAGTAATCATGGAAAAAAATGTGTATTAACAGAAGGAACAGTTACTTTCCCGTTCTGGTAGTGTTGCAGAGGAACTTGGCTTTGGGGTATCAGTATGGTGTGTTCAGTATTGTTTTCCAAATAAGTTCCAAAGTAGTATTGAATTTGTGGTACAGGTAAATTATGTAGTAGCTGAGAGACTGAAGGAGGAAGTCACACTTTAAGGAAACCATGGAAGCTTTGCTAAAGGAGCAAATGTGGGTAGAACAGAGAGGCATAGCAGCAAGGAGCTCATTATGAGCACATATGAGGGAGAACAGGCAGATGTCAAAGAGAACTAACTAAAGCTAAGAGATGAGAGGTGTTCAACAATTTATAAAGCCTAAGAAATGGAGTCATGGTGAACACAGAGGAATAGAGTACAGGCTCTATGGAGGAAAAATGTGGATCTTTTTGGTTCCCTCTCCCTGCTACAGTATTGATACTACTGCATATTAACCAGTTCTTCTTTAGTAAGGTTTAAAATGGGGTAACAGGGACTCTGCCACTGTTCTGAAGAGGCTCTTCCGCCACTAAGACTCTGTTGCTGTGTTCCTAATAATGCTTCCAGCTACACTAGGTTTGCTAGAGTTGGATAAACATTGTGATAAAGTGAAGAGTAAATTAGAGGGGTGAGAGCAGGCATGGTGAAGGTATTCAGGTAGAGTGCACAGGGAGCATGAGGAGGAGCTGAAATGATGCTGATTAAAGCCTGACTGTCAGGAGGTAGCAGAAGAGCTCTAGAGAGCAGGCAGAGCGGGGCTGGAAGCAGAAATGTGTGGAGAGAGAATGTACGCTGAGCAATCAGACATTCACATCTAAATGGGAAGCAAAGGAAGGTCTGTGATTTCTTCCATGAAGGAGCCAGATGGAGAGGAGCTGCAAATTGTCTGAGAACGGGGCAGATGAATTCCTTCTTTGCAACGGTTCTTTCTGGCGACAGAGGACATTCCTCCTCTCCTCTGATTAACTGTGCAAGAGCCATGAACATTCCCACAGCGTTCCTCTAAAAATTGCTGCCAGCCCTGAGGGAATGAACCCCTGTGGCTGGACAGCAAGGACATAATCATCACACACATCTCCATTTCAAATTAAACGCACCAGGAGTAAGAAGCATTGGGGAGGAAGGGCAGTAACAAAACTTCCCGTATGTGGTTGTGGATATTTTTGCTTGTGCACACACTTTCTGTGACATGCCTACATTTGCACTTCTCTGGCTTTTGGTGAGCTGTTCCAAGTTAATTTCCAAAGCAAAATGCCAGTGAGAAAGTAAAAGTAACAAGAAATAACGTAGCTGAAAGTGAAAATCAGCAGGGAGAGCGACAAGATTTCTATAAAAGCACAAAATTTCACATCAGATTTCCTTCTGCCCAGTCTGACCTGAGTGATTTTTGTGGGTTCACAAATGCATTTGACAGCACAGAAGTGTGGAAGTGAAGGACAGAATTTCTACAGAGAGGTCCACACAGAACAAGTGCGTTGTTACCTTGCTGTTTCAGGGTTGTGGCAGGTTTGAGAAAAATCCCCAAAATAACAACAAAAGCCACCCGAAACCAACCAACCAAAAAGCAAAACCTCAAAACCTCAATTAGAAACACGCTTTTGCTGTTGGGTTTACATTCAGTTTATTCTGAGCTTGTAAACTGTACATCTAGCTCAGGCCACGTAGCCTGTGCTGGATGGTGATATCCACCCAGCAGAGCTCTTGGGTGTCTCTCCAAGCTCTTTTTGCCAGCATTGTTGGACCCAGTATTTGATCAACCGCATTAATGACCCTTCAGCATTGAAGGCAAAACCCTGCACTCCAGTGCCCTGCGTTAAAGAATTCTGCAGAGCCCCAAAGGCATGCCTCAAACACAACCTTTGGAGTGAAAGCAAGCCTAATCATAGGATCATAGAATCGGCTAGGTTGGAAGAGACCTTTAAGATCATCAAGTCCAACCTTTCCCCCGGGACTGCCAGGTCCACCACTAAACCATGTCACTGAGGGCCTCATCTACACGGTTTTTTAACACCTCCAGGGACAGTGATTCCACCACTTCCCTGGGCAGCCTGTTCCAATACTTGACAACCCTTCTTGTAAAGAAATTTTTCCTAATATCCAGTCTAATCCTCCCCTGGTGCAGCTTGAGGCCATTACATCTTGTTCTATCACTTGTTACTTAGGAGAAGAGACCACCCACCTCCTCTCCCCATCCTCCTTTTGGGTAGCTGTAGAGAGCGGTAAGGTCCTTCCTAAGCCTTCTCTTCCTCACATGAAACAACCCCAGTTCCCTCAGCTGTTCCTCATAAGACTTGTGCTTCAGGCCCCTCACCAGATCCGTTGCACTTCTGATTTATAATTGTAGTTGATTTTGTATCCAGATGCTTTCAACAGAATTCTCCATGACTACAATACAGTGAGGTAGAAAACTGCTATTGTGCCACATGTCTATTAATAGCCCTTTCTCTAATTCCAGCGAGCACTTTAGGTTGTATTAAATGTCATTTATATATGCCCACGCCAGAAATCTCCATATGAAAATCATGTTCAATTCTGTGCACACACATTAAAAAGGTATTCTCCTTCCTTTTAGCACCGAATCCCCAGAGCAGTCATGATTTCACAGAATCACAGAATCCTAAGGGTTGGAAGGGACCTCGAAAGCTCATCCAGCCCAACCCCCCTGCGAGAGCGGGGTAACCTCGAGTGCATCACACAGGAACTTGTCCAGGCGGGCCTTGAATATCTCCAATGCAGGAGACTCCACAGCCCCCCTGGGCAACCTGTTCAGTGCTCTGGCACTCTCACAGGAAAGAAGTTCCTCCTGATGTTCACATGGAACCTCCTATGCTCCAGTTTACACCCATTGCCCCTTGTCCTATCACTGGACATCACTGGAAAGAACCTGGCTCCATCATCCTGACACTCACCCTTTACATATTTGTAAGCATTGATGAGGTCACCCCTCAGTCTCCTCTAGGCTAAAGAGACCCAGCTCCCTCAGCCTCTCTTCATAAGAATCATAGAATCACAGAATAGCCAGGGTTGGAAAGGACCTCAAGACCATTCCTGCCAAGTGCGAGGCTTTTTGCCCTGATTGAGATACTTAATAATTTCAAGAATTTGGGCCTGAAAAGCAAGCTATGAGTGTAACTAATGAAACCACTTAATGATCACTGAATAATCTGGAGAGGTTTTAGAATGGCTTTCTGATTCTCCTTAATCCTTTTCACCTGGGGTAGTTGAAAACCTCAAAGAGAAGAAATGTTTCAAAAAATATCCATCACTCGGTAAGCAGATGGTAATCTGCACCTCAGAAGAGCTAGTGTGTTCTCTTTAGCTGCTCTAGGAGCTCAGGAGTTTGCTCTATTTCATCTCCTCTTCAACATTAAATGGGGATTGTTTTATTCTGATGTGTGTGCATACACATCTCATTAGCACTGAAGACATTTGAGGAGTGAGTTCGTATACAGGAGTTCTTGTAACCTGTGTCAGCAAATGAGTACATTGTCTTCTTTTCTCCAGAAAAAAATAGAACTGCTATATGGTAGAGATTCCCAGAGCAAACAAAGCCTTTAGGAATAACTGGAGATTACACACTGAAATTAAATTATCCACCCTGCTAAACTGGAGAAATAGTTTTGCCTTTCAAGAAGTGCTGGTATAAATACCCCAATAGACATATCTTTGCCAGGCATCATACGTGTCTTTCAGGTCATAGGTTATGTACCATCTGCCTGTAAGAACTGCTTTTGGAGACTTTACTCTCTCTTGGGCAGCATCAGTTGCTAGTCTGCAGCTGAAAACACGTGTGCTCAATGAACTGCATCAGCTTCTTTCAGAGTCGCTGAGGGCTGTTGAGGTTATTCTTAGTACTCAAATCATTGACCTGCTCTGAACCAGTACAAGTTTATTGCATTAATCTATCTGTCAGCAGTTGGCTACCCTCAGAAACCAGTTTATTAAAATACTAAAGATAATATTGTTGATAGAGACATCATGATTCAGTCAGAAACCAGTCTTACTGTTTTTGCCATATTTAACCGTAATTACTTATTGGTCGTGCTGGATTATAAACAGATCAGTTGTAGGTGTTGGGGAGCTGAGTGGTATGTTTTAGGCACAGATGACTTTTTTGACTTGCACACACTGTGAATTGTCGGTTCATTTTGCACTTGCACAGTGGTAAAACAAAACAGACCAAAAGTTCTTGACCGTAGCATTTAAAAAGAGAAATGTAAATCCGGAAGGAATAACTTGTCATGCAGTTTATTTTTGTTATCATCTCTTGTCTATCCAATTTAAAACATGAATGTGTCTATCGGAGAGTTATCAGTAGATCTGGAAAGGAGAGGGATGTATATCAAGCATATACCAATTCAGGCAGCAGCCTGCATGGTGCCTGTGTTACCAGACCTAGTTCAGCAATCGCCAGATTTTAGCTCATTGTACCTGTGAGCTAGCCAGTTTCCTCCTAGTAAAGCATGGGTGAGGTGAAACTGCACAGGGTAAGGTACAACATCCCAGTGAACGCAGCAAGAGGTATTAGGTCTTCAAAAGGCAATCTGGTATCTTGATGCAAGAGTTGAACATGTAGATTTGGCATGATGAGAGCAGCCCAGGACTCGTGACATAGGATCAAGGGTCAGTTGTCCTCCTCTGCCAGACAAAAGGTTGGCAGTGTCCTCGCTGTCCAGTTTCACATCCCCGACTGTGGAAGGAGGCTCCCCTGAGGGTGGTACACTCTAGTTGAGATTTGAGCCTCGGGAGGGTTCTTTTCATTAAATGCAGGAGAAACTGTTAAATCAAACCCCTCAGTGACAGATTAATGGTAAGTGGTGGGTGCTGATGCTCCAGAAAAAGATGCAGGAAATGCATTGAATGATAGTCATGAAGGCTTCTGTTCAATCCTTAGGAATTAGAGATTCATTGTAGAACTGAAGTGGGAGGTTTTCTGTTCCTTTGCAAGTAAATGCCAGGTGTTGCCTTTAGTTTTCTGGATCTTGAGGGCAAGTCTGTTCAGTGCCTTACTGAATGCTAGTGGCTTTCTGGCTTCAGAGCCATTTATGGCAGTGAGTTCTACGTCCTTCCTGTGAGTTGTGTGAAAAGGTATTCCCCTGAATTGGTTTTGAATCAGAAAGCTTTTGTGTAGCAGTGGGAGCTGTTTGTTTTTCCCTCTTTGGCCTCCGCATGTTGAATGCAAGGAAGCAGAAAGACCAACTCTAGCCTGTCCAGACCATGCTTTGTCTTTCCTTGTTTTATCAGAGCAGAGGAGATTTGGCTTGGTCTCCTTCCTGAAGTAAATGATCTCAGTCTTTTCTGCTTCTTTTCATATTACAGTTCTTCCATATCCTTGATCATTCCTGTCACCTTTCTCTTAACTGTCTCTGGTGCCAGTTCTTCTTCCATACGGACAGAAAAAGAGTCTGGTGCTGTTTCAGTAAATTGAAATTCAAGACATTTTTCTCCCATCGAGGCTCCTCCTGCAAATTCTCTGCCTGTTTCTGCTGCCCCTGTCTCAAAACAGCCTTCATTGCTATCTGAGGGGACTCTGGTCCTGGCCACCCATCTCTTCCATGTCTCCTGGCCCTATCCTGCCCTCATTTGCCTTCTGTGTTGGCTCAGGGACTGGCCTTAATATTCACATCTGCAGATGGAAGCACAAAGGTGTTGCTTGACAGTTATTAATCATGAAAGCCTTGCCATTAGCATTGTTCTTAACCTACCCAGACCCTTTTCTCTCTAAGCAGATGTGTAATCCCATTACTGCATGCAGAAAAATGCCCCTTTATCAGCGAAGAGGTCTGGTGTTTTGGTTTCAGCCTTATTATCCTTGTGTTGGCACTGGCTGTGAAAGCGCTCCCATGTACTGCTGGGCCCGGGGCTCCAAGATGTGTGCCCTTGAGCAGCCAGGAGCCTTTGAATGTGCTGTTGTGCACCCTAATAAGCCAGGACCATTTTTGAACTTCTGAGCTGGGGAACAGGGGAAAGAAACAAATAAAAAAAGGAAAGAAAAAGAAAAAGAGAACGGTCACTTTGGTCACGTTTAAAAAACTGGCTTCACAACTCATTTGTCAAGCCCTGTAGCAAGCCATTTATTTTAGCTCCTTTTTGCTCCATCAAAAGCTGCGTGTTAGAAGGGAGGGGTGAATTTTGAGAGGCTGGGAGCTGAAGGCAGGCTGCAGTGCCAGCCACCCGCACTGGCGCGTTCCCCAGAGGCCTCCAGGCACAGGTCAGGGGTAGGAGCTGTTATGTTTCCTGAAGTGACTCTGCTTTCAAAATCGAATTACTCCTTTTGTCAAGTCCAATAAACATTGAACACCACAGACGTTGTTTCACTACAGATATGAATGAATGCCTCTGTACAGTACTTTCCATTGCCATGAAATATATATGTATGTAGATATATATGTATATATGTAATGGGGAGTGTAATTACTGCTCTACTTAAAGGTGACATTCCACTTCAGTGTAACTTTCAAGAGCAGCTTTTAAGAGAAACCTTGACTTAAAGAGAAGCTGGAAGAGTTTAGAGGTATGTGTTTTAATAAGCCTTAATGAGCTTTAATGAGCTTTAATAAGCTTGGAGTTAGGGCTGCAGTTTCTAAGACAGAAAGAACCCAAGATGATTTTCCCATCACTTTCCCAGATCAGACCCTGTAAGAGTTTAACCTGGGAGTCACTGCTTGAGCACTGGTTGTTCTTAAGGGTATTTGGATGCTGCATGGTACTGTGTGTCTGTCCCCAGACACCAGTCTTTATTCAGTACATGTACTTGACCAGAAGGCGAAAGACACAACTTTGCCTTCATCCAAGACCCTGATGGTCTTCTTTTTCCTTTTGATTTGTGCTAGTTGAGTTTATTGGGTGATGCTGGGAGGACACACTCCACCTGCCCCGCGTCAGAGCTTCCTTTCCAGCAGCATGCCTTCTTCTTCTCGTTTGTTTACTTGGGTATACTGGACCACTGTGAAGCAGTTACACAAGCAATAACACGGGTGTTGCATTTTCCTGTCGTTGCCTTTTGTAAGCCGTAACACACCACTGACATTGAAAAGGGGTACGAGACTCAGAAGCTGCATTGTCGTTTGCTAGCAATATAACCAATGTACCGTGCTTCTACAGGGGACCTGTCCTCACTCCTCAAAGCAGCTGGCTGTCTTGGGCCCAATTTAATTCACAAGGCCAGATTATAAACAGTCTTGGATCCCTTCACCAACACTCCATCAATCTTGCTTCCATCAGTTTTTGTGCTTTTGCTTAGTTTCAAGCTAGAAGAAAGTTTAAAGAAATGTGCTTAGACTCCCATATAGGGTGAGTAAATAGCCCGTTCATTTCACAAAACTCACATCAAAACGAGGGGACTTGCTCCATGTTGTACAGAAGTAGTAAGTAGTTACATTGGACATATTAAAAACTTATTGAGAACAGCCTGGAGTGAAGTTTCCGCAGTCAAACTGTTCTGGTTTTCATTTAAAAATCAACAGATACTGAGGTACATTTGACCACCTTCTCATAGAAGTGACCTGAAACTGAACTGTGAATCCTCCTGAATGGGAGTTTTACTGAAGCGCATGGAAATTCCCCATTTCCCACCAAAATGTCCCATGTTAGGTCACCCACCTCTGGGCAGAGAGGAAACCTAAGGTCGTGCCCAAGAGCAACTCCTCTTGTGAATGGTTTTAAAGTCCTTCAGATCTCCTATCTACTTCCAAATGTTGCTAATGGGAAGGATCAGAAACCTTCCCGTGAACCCTGTGTATTTTGTGTGTTGAAGTCCCTGGCTTGGATTCAGGTCTCCACCTCAGCTTCATGTAAATGTTACTATTCAAGTAGAACAAAAACGTTAGAGGCAATTACAGCATGAACATCTCTTCTTGTTTATGTATAGTAGCTGATAGCAGAGTCTGTAATAATAATCTGTGTTTATACATGTGCTGTTCAATGTAATAGTTGGGTACAAAATCCTTTTTAACTGTCACAAGAAAGTAACTGGATTGATGTCACTTTTTGCTTGTATGAATATAATTATTTTCTTTTCAGGGACCAGTTCCACTTTTGTCGTGTTATTTATGCTTTTTAAATACATTTGTGATAAATTAGGCTCTTTTCTAAGGTAAATAATACTGGAGCCAAGCAGCTCTCCGTACATGTGCATGTTATCACAGCTGATATCAAATCCAAGTCAGACTCCTTGTCTTGCTTGGACCTTTCCTTAACCTCTGGCTTATTCAGGGAAACGCAGACCAGTCTATTTTCTTATTTGAAATACAGCATTTTGAAAAGCTGGACTTATTTTTTAAATCCTTTCTTTTTGCAATTCTTGATTCAGAAAGACTGTAACTATCATATTTTTCTAAACTGCCAATAGCTTGCGTTGGGAAATTATGTATAGATCTATATTTTATTCTACAGATTCCTGTGTAGTTTTGAAGCTCTGTTTTCAAAGATATCCTCCTGTTTGCTGAATGTATCCGAAAAAGCTGAAAGCTTCTGTGTACTGATCTATGAAAATGTGTAAAAACGTAGCTGCATCTAAAGACTGACTTTGGTTTTGACCTAAATTGTTAGAGCTAAGTTATCCTTAGTGTTACACCATGCAAGATGTACTGGAAGAAATCAGGTCATTGTTTCAGAATGCTGGACAGTGTTACGTGACACTTCCTAAAATGCCTCGACTGAAAGGGAGGAGAATTTACCCTAGAAATGGTGCCATTTCAGGGCATGATTCCACAGCTTATTCACACTGTTTAGGCCCTTATTTCAAAGTTACTCCCAAGAAATTTCATGGGAAACACTAAAAAATAAGAGCCTATGATTTGTGAATAGCAGGGATAGAGTAAAGGCCTTTTCTAATGAAGAACAGGTACTTTTAACCAGTTAAAAGGCTGTATTTTGAGGACTTCAGGACAAGTTCTTGTGTTCTTTTCTGCACTGTGGACTCCTGCTGTGTATTCTGGATTTATTCCATAGCTGAAATGCCAGATTAAATCCATCGAAGCCTCGTGCACAGATGAACTTAATAGAGAGCTACAGTGAAATGTTGCCGAAAACGGCCTGATCTCATTCTTCGGAACAATAGCTAAAGTAACTCACAGCCTTGGCTTCTGTGCACCTGTGAAGCAGAGGCCCGTGCTTTGTACCTTAGCTGGGGTGTAACATGGAAGGATTTCTGCTCTCTGCTTGGGAAACACTGTCTATTCCTCAACCTTGTTAGAAGCGTAGTATTTTCTCAAGTAAACAGGTCTGATTCTGTCAGGGACATTGGGGAGTGAAAGGGCAGCTGGGACCTGCCGTCAGGCAGCCTTGTTCCAAAACTTTATCCCTCAATGGAAAACAACCAAGATGTGGCTTTTCTGTTTGCAAGTAGGACAAAGAGACTGGAAATTCATTACCCCAAGCCCTAGCTTTGTAACTGTTCTGTGATGCTCCACTGTTACCAGTGAACTTTGTTGAATCAGATTATAAAATCAGAGTATTTTATTGCATGTGTCCTTTTTTGTAATGAAATATAGTTATATCTGATGTTGCAGTCATAATGCAGTAAATAAACACATATGTATTTCTTTTTAAGGACTTTTAAATTATTCTGGGGGGTGGTTTCACGTTTGTGCTGTGCTTATTTCATACCATCTGAGTATTTGGGCTGACCTAGAAATACCCAGAACAAGTGAAGCAAGGATAAGATTTGCTGCTGCCTGTCTTGTCTGCCCATGTGCTACTGGAAGAAGATCGTGCTGAATGTACCTACTTCATTCTAGCCCTTAAATCGAAAGTCCCAGTTTCTCTATGAGACTGTGCCGTTGTTTGGATAGAATTTCCCCCACAAAATTAACCTGCTAACTCACATTACAATTCAGTATGATTTCTTCTGGTGCTGGCCTCTGATGCTCTCTGTGGGGTTCCCCGAGGCAAAGGGAGAACCTTTTGAGAACCTCAGATTTGAAGTTAAAGCCAATTGCATGTGGTGAGCAGGCAGTGTATGAGTTTAACCACTGCTGATTCCTCTGGAAAGTAATCACTGCAGCATGTATGTGCGGATGCACAACTCTCATTAGTATCCAGGTAATTGCTGGTTTCTTTCCTGCGTCTTTATGAGTTCAGAGTCTGCCAGGATCTCTGACATCAAAGGGCTCCACAGGCAGTTACTTCTGGAGGAGTGGAAAACCACTACAAGCTTTGGTGAACCTATAGCCTAGGTTCCCCGTTGCTTTTATGGGCATGCTGAGCATTATCCAAGGCTTTGACTTCTCTCAGGGATCTGGACCATGTGCTCCTGTGCCTTCCTGTGAGCTGTCTTCTCCTAAGCCCCCAAACGTACTAATGCAAACACTTCAGCTGATCATAACCGAGTCAAGACCAGAGCAGCAGCTCGAATCCCTCCCAGAAGAGAACAGAGTAAAATTCCAGGGCTGTAGGAACAACGGACTGTCATGGTGGGACGGTTACATTCCCAGAAGGGATACAATGAGTGCACAAAAGAAACCTGTTGGATTCGGTTGGTTGCTTGGGTTTGGGTTTTTTTTTTCCCCTTTGCAATGCATGTTTTTCATCTTGCAGTTTGGGGTTTTTGGAGCCAGAAAGTAGGCTTCTTTGTGCATATCAGGCCTGCTCTTCTGGAACCAGTGAAGACACCTGGGGCTTGATTTTGTCCCAGACAGGGCACATAGACCAGGAAAGCTTGCTGGCCAGCAGAGGCAAAAAGTGCCTAGGAATAGGCAAAACAGCTCATGCTTGTATGGTGAATGAGTATTTGTTGCCCAGGTTCGGGCTGCAAACAGCTCGAGCTGATTGGTGGGAGCTGAGACAGTCACGAGAGTTATTATTAATACTTTTAGAGGACAATGAAATACTCCAGGCAGTTATAAGTCTCTGAAGTCATATATTACTGGAGAAACACCTGATCTAGATAGCAACCCTGCTGCTAGAGGATGGAAGTATCTGTTTAGGTTGTAGCAGCAAAAGGTGGCAAGTTCAATAAATAAAAATAATAAGGTAAGGCCCTCAAGTGGAGTAAATCAGCGTCGGTTCATTGGAGCTGTTGGAACTGAGTCAATTTGCAGCAGCAAGGATCTGGCTTGCAGTCAACAGGGAATTTACAGAATGCTTAAAACCTCTCCACTTAGTGAGTTCTCCTCTGCTTTATGCCTGTGCACTAAATTGCATCCACACAAAAGTCCTTGCCAGTATAATGAGGTCATTTCGGATATGACATTCATTATACGCTTAGGTAAATTAAGGGGAAAAAATATGTCATTAGCAAAGTCTTAAATAAAGGATGGAGCAAGGTTAGCGAGTGAGAACTATGCAAATAAAATCCATCTCAGCCCTGGAGAATTAATGGGGAGTGGTTTTGGGTGGAAAAAGGCTGATGGTGTGTTGATGCTGCATGTAGAAGCTGAGCCCTACGACCATAAGAGATTAAAAGGGGCACTGAGGTTTCTTCTGCATTAATATTTCAAGCTTTCTAATTTCATTCTGTGCCATGCCATGAATGCAGCCTTGGTTTCCAACTGCAGCAAAAGATAAACACATATTGCCGGGGCAAATGAAACTGAAGGCTCATCCGGTTTTACTGTAGCACTCGTGGTATTAAGAGGGATTGTAATATAATCCTCTTCAATGAATAACCCTAACAGATGTTATCAGGGTTGCTCTGTGCGAGCCGTGGACCTCTTGCTAGAACTCCCTCTGTGGAAGTCCAGTTCATAAATTGTCCTAATGGGCTGCCTGCCTTGTCCCGCTGCTCCAGCAGCATGAAAGGGAGGTGGTTACCAGCGGCCTGGAAAGCTGGCATTATTCCCATCTGGTTTGCATTACAATACTGCTAAATACTTCGTGCTTTTTGTTTTACAAACAAATAAGAGCAGAAGTAATCTTTTTGTTTGATGTTCTTTCCTTGTTTAATGTTCTTTGATTGGCAGTTCAGCCAGGAAAAGAAGTTTGGGGTTTATTTTGATTTTTCCTCCTCCCCCCCCCCCCC
>NDXB01003081.1:41533-54764 GCA_002631895.1 Agapornis roseicollis
CTTCAGATCTTAGTGTGGCTCTGCAAAAGCTTTTAGTGGAAGATAGAGCAGATTTCTGTCGACTTTTCTGGTGGGCTTTTTATGGCACCATTGATACAGGCAAAGATACAGGCAAAATCCAGATGATGAATGTGCTGTTCAATCAGCTGGGATTTCTTTGCTTGAGAGGAGATAACTCGATGAAGTGCAAACAGAGACAGGGAGCAGACGTTGACTGCTTGTCAGCTATATACAGAGCTATCTCTGGCTGGGGCTGCTGGAAAACACAGCAGCTATTAGTACCCCTTTGCCCTTTCACAGTGCCCTGTCAGAGGGTCCCCAAGCACTGCAGCAAGAGCCATCCATTAAACCACAGAGCAAGGAGTCTGTTTAATCACTGCTGCTTTATGGGGAGGGGAATTGCAGCCCCAGGAGGATTCAGCCAGTATATTAACCTCCCTGTTACCTGACCTCCTGCCATCCCAGGTGGATGAGCAAAGGCATTCCCACCAGCGCTGCCTGCCCCTGGCAGTTGATGCCACCTCTCTCCCCATCGGGTCACCCACATCCACACAGGGACTTGCATCCACAGGGCAGAGATTGCAGGGTATCAGGAGCCTCCATGGGATGCACAGTCTGCCCTGAGGCATCCACCTGGGGAAATGCCTGCTGAAGGCTTTGGGCAGTTTACTTCCAATACAAAGAAAGCCCTGGCAAAGAGCGGGGCCTCGCAGGCAACGTCTTCATTAGGGTAACCATTGGCCTGTCTTAGTGATGAGGGCCAATTGCTGGGTGGAATGAAAGGCACGAAATGTCACCCAGAGGAGGCTCAATATTGAGCAAAGATAAATGTTCCCTCAGCCTGTTGCAGCTTGGCCATGCACAGGGGGATGGTGTGTCAGTGTGTATAATTAAATCACCGTACTACGTTTGACCATTAGAAATATTTTGTTATATCATTACATAAACGGAATCAAGTTTGTCCAATTCACTCTGGAGGCAAGTTCCCTACACCTATTTCAGGATGACTTTTCCCCTGAGGGATGACACATCAGTCATCCCATCCCTTCCTCCCACAGTCGCTGCCCTGAATTTAGAGGCAAAAGTGAGTCTTGGGGACTGACCCTCATGCTTGCTTGCAAATAGGCTTTATGACTTACACTGAGCAAGACACCTAAGCAGTAAAATGATAGACTGCTTTCCATATTGTGTTTCTTATTTTTCTAGCATTTTCTCGTGAGGATCTCAGAGCCTCCTGCAAGGTTTAACTAATTCTCAACAGTCACCTGTGAGGGAAGCTCTTTGTGCTGATTACAGCTGAAATACCGTTGCCGGAGTGGAAGGTTGCAGCTCTTGAGCATCTCTCTACGATAGCACATGATAGTTTCGCTCCGGATTGTAAAACTAGATTGTAACTGCCGGAGTTCCTTGCATTCAACCATTTCCATTGTGGATTTTGACTTTCCACTTAAAAAGTTCAACCCCAGGAATAGTAAACGCCAAGTCATAAAAGCGTAGGAAATGGGTTGAATCCACAAAGCAAAGCAGCATTACGGTGTCTGATCTGCTGTCTCTGGTAATACCCTCACAAGACAAGGGTCTCTCTCTTTCTTCTTTCTTCATTCCTGGACAAATGAATTGCAGCGTGTATGGAATCTCCAGAGGCCATCTGTGACTGTAATTCATTTACCCACCGTATCATGGAACAGATTGTCGAGCGAGTTCAAAACTCAGGAAAAGGGGGAAGGGAATAGTACAATGAGAAGGATCTGTGATCCGTATCTGCAAATACAAATATTATTCAATTGTCATATTTGATGGATAAAGTGTCTAACGCACCAGGCGAGGCCATAGCAACTAGATAAATATGTTTAAAGCATTTAATTTTGATATATTAAGAATGAGTTGGAGCAGGGGCTTATTGACACTGAAATTAAGCAGACATTTCTAAGTTCCTAAAAGCCCCTGATTTTGTTTAGCTTGGAAGAAATCTTGCTGTAGATAACTTGGAAGTGTAAGGGGAAGTTGGACTTGGTGCGTGCACAAAGGAGCAGCTCTGACAGGTCAGGACTAGCAATTACCTTTCTTCTTCATCTGTTATTTTCCAAGCGCCAGCAGCCCCTACCTGATTAGCATCAGACCCCACGAGGCCCCTCTGCAAGCTTACAGCCCCTTGGCTTCTGCTTTCAGGTTGAAATTCATATGTTCACTTATGACCTTAGCCGCTACAAAAACAGTTTTGTGTGTCAGTTGCTCTCAATACTTCAGTACTGCTGCTGTTAACATTCAGTGACCGTAATTAGTAACACACCCTCATGAGCAGCCAATTGCTAATGTGGCTGTAAGCATCGGATTTCCTCACGGAGTCATTCCGAGGGTGCACCAAAGGTATGTCAGGAATGAGTCCAGACCACAGTGGCTGGCAGGGTTAGTGTTTATACTGTGTGTGTCGTGTTGGTACCAGCTGAAGTGAAGGGTTGTACGTTCTGCCAGGTCCCGTGTCTCTCCATCGAGTGATACCGCGCTGAAGAGGGAAACTGAAAGCTTCTAGAAACGGTTTGCTGTAGACATTTACCCGAGAGTTATGGCTGAAGGAGGAGAACGTTCATTTCCATGCAGCAATTAAGGGGCTGTGTCAGAGCAGAGAGGGGTGAAAAGAAGGCAAGAGAAGGAACGACACTCAGGAACAGCAATTTAGCCTGCTATCAGTCTGAAAACAATGGAGTGCCCGCAGCCCCTGGCACTTGCAGGCACCAGCACCAACGTTTTCCTCCTGCCCCATCAGGCTTTGAAGTACCTTGTCCTGTGCTGGTGCAGAAGCGAAGAGGATGCACACAGCCGCTCCTCTTCACAGCACTGCAGCAGCGCTCATCCCACCTGGCTGACACGGGGGCTCTGGGGCGCAGGCTCAGAAGGGGCTCAGCTCCATTAGGGTGTTCACAGCCCAGCTTCCTGGCTCTGGAGAAGGACCCACACCTCTTCAGTTGCTCAAAGCAGGCCAAGCAGGCTTGCTTGGGGGGCTGAATGTAGCCCGACACTGCTAATACTGCTGCACTACTGCTTTCAGCATGGCCATTGCAGCCCATTAAGGATGAAATAGCTGGAGATTGTATTTCTTTCTTGTGCACACCTTGACATGTATAGCAGATAAAATTCTTCATAGAATCCGTATTGCCGAGTGTGGCTTTTTGACTGGAACATTACAACACTGGCAAAATAGTGACAGGACATGGTTTACACCAGCAAAACTGTGTCTTTTTAACAACATTACTTTTTTTTTCCAGTGGAGAACTAAAACACTTTGACAGAAACATGCTTTTACTGGTACAACTGTGTCACGCAACAGGTTTTTTTTTTACATGCCTATGTATCTATACCATGACACTCCTGAGCAGCAACATTTGTATTGTCAGGCTTGTCGTAGTGAATGCAGACAGCAGGTGAGATGTTGCAAGTAAAAGCAGTTTAGGCTCCTCTCTGTTTCAGCTCTGCTTGTTCCTCTCAAAACATGGGAAGATGATGAGGAATGTGGTCACTTTGGCATTATTGCTTCATTGACACAGGGTGGCATCTCGGTCCCAGAAAAGTAAAATCACATTCAAAGGAAACCAAAAACCATTCAGCTCCCAAGATGTCCAAGGCAAAACCAAGGGAGCAAAAATAAAGATGCAACGGCAAGGTTTTAATATTATAAAAGAATAACAGCATTTATATATGGAAAATAAAAAGGGTAAATGACAAATGAAGAGACAGCTTTCTAACAACGGGAGGAGGAAAGTGAGGTGAGCTGCAGAGGGAAATGCTGCACCCGGGAGAAGAGGAACAGCCCAGCACAGAGTGGGCAGGAAGGAGAGGGGTACCCACGATGTCCAGTGCAGGGTTGGTCCAGTGGGAGGGTGACACAAAGGTGACAGCCTAGTGCCACAGCGGGACTGCTGTGGAGGCACCGGATGGGGCTGATCTCTGCTCTGCCTCTGGCTGGGTCACGGGTGTCCTCTGGGGAAGCAAGGCTCAAATCCTGCTGTCTCCAGGAAATCACTGCCAAGCCTGCCCTTGGCTTTCATTGGTGTTGCAGTGCAATGGTGGTTTCACACCTCGAGAACATGGCTCATTAAAGTGAAGAGGAACTGGGGGTGGCTCAATGTTTTCCAAGGCCAGCTATGGGTACCTGACCTGCGGGAGACCCAGGAGAGGCAGGACTCAGGGTTGGAGCGAAGGCATAGTCTCAGGCACAGTGATGGGAGCCCCAGTCTGCTGCTTCCAGGGGATGCCAGTGCCACCTCCCTTCCACCCTGGATAGCCAAGGTGCACTGAGACCTCCAGGAGCTGATCTGGAAAAAAAGGATAAACAGGGCTCCCCAGTGCTTCCTATGGGTCTGATGAACTTGAGGTCCCTCATACATGTTCTGAAGCAGTGCTGGGTTTCCCAAGGGGAGAGGAGGCAGCAGAGCAGCATCGTGGGCAGTCAGGCTCCAGCATGGGAATAGCCATCAGCCTGGAGAAGCACAGCCACGCTGTGGATGAGCCTGTTTCCTCAGAGACGAGCAGGAACACAAAATGCCTTCTGCTAACAGTCATGTCTAGAGATACTTTTTAACAACATCTCCCATCAGGAATCACATCGCTTGTGGTGAGGAATTCCAAACTCATCTTCCATGTTGTCGCTGTCTTGCTGTGTCTGGCTCTCCAGTCCTCTTTTGGCAGCTAACCAGGGAAAGAGTGCTCCTGGCACAGGGGTATCCCCATCCCCCATGGAAGAGCCAGAGGCTGCACAGCAGCTCCAGCCTGCCAGGCAGGGAACATTGGGGCTGGTGTCCAACAGACGTTTGGCACAACTAACTCAGGATCCTTACAACAAGCAGTGATTCATTAAATCATTGATTCATTAAATCACTGCTGGTTGTAAGGATCCTGGGTTTCCCTCCAAAAACAGCTCGACAGTGTTGCACTCAAGGCTGAGGCCAACAGAGACTGGCTTCTGTCATAGAATCATAGAATAGTTAGGGTTGGAAAGGACCTTCAGATCATCCAGTTCCAACCCCCCTGCCAGAAGCAGGGACACCTCACACTAAACTGTGCCACCAAAGCTTCATCCAACCTGGCCTTGAACACTGCCAGGGATGGAGCACTCACAACCTCCCTGGCCAACCCATTCCAGTGCCTCACCACCCTCACAGCAAAGAATTTCTTCCTTAGATCCAATCTAAACCTCTCCTGTTTCAGTTTGAACCCGTTCCCCCTTGTTCTGTCACTACAGTCCCTAATGAAGAGTCCCTCCCCAGCATCCCTATAGGCCCCCTTACAGATGCTGGAAGGCTGCTCTGAGGTCTCCACGCAGCCTTCTCTTCCCCAGGCTATCCATGCCTCTTGCCACACAGCACCCACATGCCATGTCTGTGCCTCCTGGGCTACCTCCATCTGCCTCGAACAGTCCCAGCCCTTCTTTCAGCCCCTGCTGTGGGGTGCTGTTGAGGGGCAGCATGGCTGCAGGCCAGCAGCGCCCAGCAAATGCTGAGGACAGCTAGAGGGGAAAGTGTGTTGGGGAGTAAGGTTCAATTCCTGCATGAGGGCGGTCACCCCTTGCCAGTGCCAGCCTGCAGAATGGTGGCCAATGAGTCCGGGTATCTCCTTTCGCTTCAGAGCAATACCAAAACATGAGCTTTCATCCCAGGATGAGCAAGCTTGGGCTCTCTTGCCTTCCTGGGGCCAAGGTTTGGGAAGAGCTGCTGTACACAGTGCCCTTTCTTGCGAGGATGAATGGTTTGTGTTTGTCCTTGATAGAAGCCTGGCCTTGTCTGAGTAATTTTCACACTATTTATTTTAGGCACCAGCCATCCACCTTGGGTTTGCTGTGGGAAGAGCTAAATGCAGCAGTTAGATAGAAGTGCCACAATATTTCATGGTATGTTTTGCATCCTGTCCTTTACCTGCCCTGATGCGGTTGAGTGCGTTACCCTGTGAGTTGGCAAGGGTCACGCTGATGGGGATGGCCAATACGTGCATTGCTGGGTGATTCCTCCAAGACAGCAAAAAGGTGTTTAAATTCTTATGGCAGAAAACAGGTTCAAGAGAAGAAGACTTGTGTTAAGGAGGAGGAGAAATGCAGGCATATTCTTCAGTGCCACTTTCTTCCCAGCCTCTGAAAATGGAACTCAACGCCCTGGAGAGCTGTGTTGGACCAAGCTGGTAATCCATGGTAGCAGATGCTACTGTGAACATGGGTTTCGTGCTGTCACTATCTGAAGCTGGGTGTCACATTGCTCCGGACATCTTTGCCTACACTTGGGGCAAAACTTGGGTTCAATAGAAACTGATACTGGTTGTATCAGGGCACAGGCAGTTCTTGCTTGCACTTGTGCAAATCTGTTGACGTTGCAGAGAGACAAAAGCCAGAAGATTTCTACTGGCACCTAACAAAAATCACACTCAGGTGTGCATGCAATGGTGCTCACTCTCTGCCCAGATGAGCACTGGTAGAAGTGTGAGCAGCCGGTAGAAATAGGATCACTTCTCTTGTTAAACCCATTAATGTTTGTCTCTTACCTGAACAGCCCAGTATCCAGGGGCTTCACAACGAGGCATATTGCCATAGTGCTGCCCATTCACTCAATAGAAGAGTGACACACAAGAGGGGCTGGGACAGGACTATGATCTGCAGAAAGAGAAATGCTCTGATTTTGCAATGGTTTGTGGGTTTTCGTGGAGGACGTGGCTGATAGGACCCTTTTGGAGAGCCCAGATGCTGGCTTGGGATGCACTCACGTTCCCAGTTTATAGCTCCAATTTGCACTGCTGCTATGGGAAGCTCTTCTGAGGGCACATGAGTGTGCATGCACACATGAAGCTGTGCATGCTTCTCAAGGGAAAGTGGCAGGCTCCATTTCCTCTGCTCCTTTCCTATCATGGCCTGAAACATTTGTGTGTAAATTCCATCATATCACGTAAAACCTCTGTTTCAACGGGCCCAAACCAGCTGCTATTTCTGCTTTTGTTTGAAACAGCAAAGCAAAACAGTGTTTACTTTAATTCCTGAGAGTGTCACAGATAATCTGTGGGATGGAGTCCTCATTTCCCATGCACTCTGAAACCACTGAGCGTCACGCACAGCTGTCGGTAGTACAACAAATGAAATCAAGTTGCTCAGCTCAGACACAAGCAGATTAAAGCTCTGTATGTGTTTTGCTACAGTAAAAAGGGAGGGAGGGATGAGAAGAATCTTACTGTAAAAGAAACGTGGGGATTTTAGACACTCACTAGAGGATACAAGAATCTGAAATCTGCCAGTAAAGAGGGATCTGTTGCCTTCCTGAAGCTGGGGATCTAATTACTCTTCCCCACTCCCCTTCATTATAAAGCGACTAGTGCAGAACGTAAATGACCTTGTAGACTCACTGGATAGTCCTGCCAAAAAGCTTATCCATTATCAAGTAATACATTTTCTGCTTGTATAGTTCCAGTGTGCTCTTTCGAAAAGCAGCAAGTTCCCTTCTGACTCCCTTATCACATTTCAGGATGCCTTTAGTCATGGGACTCTGCTTATTCAGTAGTTCATGTCAAATTTACCTCTCTAAGCAAAACTTCGAGTTCTTTAAGAATGGCTTGCCTGTTCCCCAGTGAGGGAGGTGTTGGGCTTCAGCCTTCTCTCACTAAAACATGTTTGAGGTTTGCTATTGATTTCATGGAGGCCACAAAGGCACAAAACAACACTTTTCAAGACCAAACCTCTCTGGAGCTATGCTAATCCACACCATCTGAAATCTCCTTTTGCAAGAAAGCAGCAGCAAAAAGAAACCCAGCATTTGGGAGCAGCACTTCAGAAAGTCAGACAGCAATTTAACTTACTGCAGAGTTCAGATCATCCTGGCTGGCTGTATGGCTGCACAACCTGCGTATCATGAAACCCGGGTCTCTGGTAGGAAATGACTTTAGAATGACCATTCCGTGTGGTCAGAAAACAGTAATTCTTGATAACCAGTAAAGCCCCCAGTGCTAGAAGCAATCTGAAATGGCACAGCTGCACCCAGTGCCTTCAGGTGGCAGTCAATGCCAGCCCTCCCTCCTGAGCTGTTCTCAGCAGCAGCTCAGCCACAGGCCAGGCTATCCCAGCCTGTGCTATCCCAACACAGCACAGGCACAGGCTATCCCAACAGATTAACCACATCATAGATGACCAAAGAGTGGAAATGGTCACTGTGAAAAGAAGTACTATAAATGGATATGTTCTGAGGTAAGTGTTAAAAACCTACCTATAATGGAAAATTCCAACACTTAGTTAATTCAACAGAATCACAGAGCAACTTTCCTAAAGTGTATTTAGTTTTGTCTCCCCAGCCAGTCACATAGGAATACAAAAAGGTCTTCAAATCCCTGTATGGGAAGGAGCTTTAGGAACAGCATTGTAAAGCTCACTGGGTAGAGATTGGACACAAACACAAATCAATCTCTGTTCTGATAGAGTTGTATAATATTTTCTGTACGCTTCTGTATGAATTTGAAGACCTGGAGATAAGACAAGCTAAGTTAAAATTGAAGATGGTTTATGTTTAACAGAGTGGGCCAGGAACTTCAGCTTAACATCAGTTGTGGATCAAAGGAAGGAAGTTGTGAGTGCTCCATCCCTGGCAGGTTAGACAAAGCCTTGGGTGCCATGGTTTAGTATGAGGGGTCCCTGCTTATGGCAGGAGGGTTGGAACTGGATGATCTTAAGGTCCTTTCCAACCCGAACTACTCTATGATTCTATGAAATATGTTGGCCTCTGATGCCAAAACCTGTGCTGCTTCGTGAGACATCAAATGCCACAATAATTAGAGATTATGGCTTTGTTGAGTGGAAAACTATTCACTACATTTGGCTTAGAGAGGAAGCATTTTGTTTGCTCAAAGCAACCCCTAAATGGTGTTTGTGCCCTTACGAATATAGCTAATTGCTTTCATCTAAGGAAAAGGAAAATTGCTATTTTTATTGTGTCCCACATTTTATTCAGCGATAATGGCACTTGGGGCTTTATTGTTACTGTAAAATATCCAGGCATTTGAGTCCCGCGGGGGATGAGACACCAACCGTCTGTGCGTGATGCATTGTCTCTCTGAAGGTTTGTAACGACAGAAGAGAAGAAAGAAGGGTTTGCAGCTGCAGCATCCCAGAAACACAGAAAAATGCTCTGATGGGTTTAAACGATGTTTCTTGTTAGGATCTGTCAGTTATGGCAGCCTCCCCAGCTAGCTGAAAGACTGAGTGTCCCGCATTCACACCAGGGTCATTAATGGCTGTCTCATGTGCTCTGTGCCCCCAGAGGAAGGCATGGAATCTCTGTTGTTTTGTGGTTTCCCTGAATTTTGACACAGAGAACGATGGTCTTGCTCTGTTTTGCATTAGATATTTCAGGCTTTTATTGGCCTAAGAAGTCCAGTGTCACCACAAGGCTGAGATTCATAGCTCTTCCCACTTCCAGTCTTGCCTCCCACCCATCCTCTTGACACATGGGAAAAGGGCAACACCTGAGCGTGCTTTAGTAGAAGTTCAAGCCGTCGCTCAACAGGCTACATAAATGAAGCTTGATGTGGATGAATAGTCCACTTCAGCAGCAAATACTTTGGCTTTGGCATTATTAAGGTTACCCTTTGTTTCTCATCGCAGATGGGGCCAGAAAGTTCTTCCGCAGGATGCGGAATGACCAATACCTAGCTCATTATGCTGTGGAAATAAGAACAAATACTTGAAAGAAGATCCCTTTCAAGATTAGTGCCATTGTTCCCACTTACAGAGGTACAGGGAGGGAACATAGGATGCCTTGCACAGGGTTTCCTGGCAGAACAAGGGCTTCAGGATGACAAGGCTGGTGCAACAGGTCCTTCGTAAGAAGTCCAGTTTTGGGGATGGGGAGCTTTTCTTGAGCCGAGCATCCTTCTTGAGCCAATGTCACCCCAGTGAACTGTGCAATGATGCTCTAGGGAGAGAGATGCCTGGGGTGGCACCTAACTGCTCAATCCACCCACATGCTGTGCTGTACCACAGTCTGCATGTGACCCAGCCATGGGCAAAATGAGCCTGGTTTGTGGTTTGCTTTAAGGAATCAAGCAACAACTCCCATTGATTCTGCAGGAATGGGGCTCCTGGCAAAATGTTCAAGAGCCATTCATGGATTGGACCAGGCGGTCCCTAACAGCTCATCACAGCGTTCTCCATGTTGGTTTGAACAGAATGAATAAAAAGCAAGTATTTACAGCTTCTGTTTTCACTTCTATTGATCAGTTAATATTTTTCTTCTTGTTTGCAAATTAGGCAGATCAGATTTGGTTTTAAACCAGCCTTTTACCCTACTGATAGTGTCCCAAAACATCTATGGCTATTTTTGAGAGTACTAATCAAATAAATGACATAGAATAGCTTTATAACTAGCTCTAAGCTAACATCCACACCTATCAGCATCAGAAGCAGCAGACCCTGCTTTCAGGTGAATTAGTATCTTGTAGTGGGTTTTTGGTTTTTAATCTGGGTCAGGCTAAAGCTGCAGCATGCGTTTGTGAGGGGAGAGAGGACTTTACGAATGCCCTTAGCGCCAGAAAAAGCTCAATCAGTATTACCTTTTATTACACACAGGATATGTTCTTCACCTGGGAACAGACAACTTAAATGATGGGTGGATTTTTATGTCTAACAAAGCATTAACTGTGATCTAAACTTTGCCTGCAGTTAAAGTATTTAGAATGTCTCTTTCCTGTGTGGGTTCTCTGATGTCTCCCTCCTCTACCTGGCTACTCCTTTAGTATAGAAATTGGAGGAGCATCTTATATTTGTGACTTCTTCTTCTTCTTGGTCACATCTGGTTGAAACTGGTCCATGAGTTCAAAAGTTATCATGGGAAGGGCAGATAGAGGAGCACAAGCACACAGGCATGCAGAGCATGATCACATAAGCCCTTTTATCCAAGCTAAAAATAGAAAACCAATGAAATACCCCAAAATTACTTGAAAAGATGAAGCTTAGGCTGGAAACAGACTTCTTTTCATCCCTTGTATTAACCATCAGCATTTTTCTGTCTGCCTATGAGATGCAGGGCAATCCACTGGCCCGGCAGTGGTTTCTGTGCTGTGAACACTGGGCAGTTGCACCTCAGCCTCATTACATGATGTTAGTACATGGGTGCAATTGTCACCTTTGGGGAGGAAAAGCTGCTGGTCCTACCCCTATACAGCTGGGCCCCCAGTTTACATATTTGGACATCACAAATAGTCATAGAAGAGGGATTAAGCCAAGACTCAGAAGAGATTTTCTGTTGAAGTCTGAATCAAAATCCTCACAGCATGGCCCTGTGGGGGCTGAGAGCNTTGGTCCTACCCTATACAGCTGGGCTGCCAGATCATCCCTTCTGCACAAGCCTCTCCAGGGCATGCCATGGTCCCCCAGTTTACATATTTGGACATCACAAATAGTCATAGAAGAGGGATTAAGCCAAGACTCATAAGAGATTTTCTGTTGAAGTCTGAATCAAAATCCTCACAGCATGGCCCTGTGGGGGCTGAGAGCATCCATCATCAGTTCCTTGCTGATGGGCCTGTGATGGTACACCACTCTTCCCCCATAGGGCCTTCCCCAGAACAACAAACCCACTAACCCATAAGACACCAAGTCCATCTCTCTAAATGAAGATGATGCACCCTGATGCACCTGAGTGGGGCATGGCTTACCCAAGCAAAAGCCATTGGGTCAGTTTATCGAAGAGTAGCTTTCTACAGACATTCAACCTGCTTTGCTTTGTCTATCAACAGCCCAGGATTCCTTGGTTTTGTAGAGAGCCCTTTGCATTCCACCTGCTGCCTGCCACAAAGGTGTATTTGTGCTGCCATGCAAAACAGAGGCGGCTGCAGAAAAGCCCCCAGACTGCCTGCACAAAGGGCCCTGAATGTGAGGAAACTTAAAAAAAGCAAGGCAAACCAGGAGGTGTAGCTCAGCCAACACAAACATGCACGAAACTGCAAGGGTTCAGAAGAGAAACCAGATTGCTGTTGAAAGAGCTGGTTAACATTTTTGTCTGGAAGCACAGCTTCAATAAAATAGGTAAGGAAACCAGCTAAGGACCCCCAATGGCAAACATATTTATTGAGAATCCAATAAAAGTCTCAGAACAAATAGCCTGAAGGACCTGTAGACACAGCCTCTGCTGTAATAAAAATGCAATACAAGGCATGAGGGACATGGTAAGGGAAAAGGGCTCCTCCATGAGAAAACCAAACAAGAATCCCAGAGCACAAGGCCTGGAGACACAGGCTGGGATGTAATAAAATAGCTGCCATTGGGGAAAAAGAAAGGAAAACAAACCATCTAACAACGGCACAAAGAAGCCCCAGATACCCCAGCTAGTCCAGAAAATCACCACGCGTTGCCATAAAAACACATGGGAGAATAGGAAAAGAATAATGGCTGCAAAGTGATCAACTCCTGCAGGTACCTAAACGCAGCGCGTAGGCGAAGGTCCACAGGAAGCCGTGTCAGCTGCAGTAAACTCGGAGGGAGCCTAGGAGACAAAGCTGTAAAAGGCGACAAAACAGCGGCCTCAGAGAGGCGAAATCTCTGCCGCGGAGAGAGCTTTCCATTAAGTGAAAATGCCTGCATCGCGCAGAGCTGCGGCTCGCGTGTTATTCACTTCGGTCAGCAAAACATTTCAGTACGTGCAGAAAGATGCTGGAGAACTCCTGTTATAAGCACACAGGAAAAAAAAAAAATGGGGTTTGAGGCATCTGTTGGCTCAAAGGGTTCAATTTGTACCTGCTTATTGTGACTTTTAATGTACCATAAGAGCAGCCAGAAAAATGGGCGCTTATTGGCAAAGACATTGCCATGCTAAGTGCTGTTAACGAAAATGGCATGAAATGCAGGTTTGTAGGAATAAGCAAGATTTTTTATTAAGGCAAATGTGTAAATTGAGAAAGAGGGTGATTTTCATTTCCTGGCTTCAGTCGCACACTGCAGGTCATGGCCATAAAAGTGCAGTTGCCTTTTGCAAGGCAGGAACCAGCATTCTCAAGCTCTGCTGCTGCCTGGACCCCTGCCCTGTGAATGGAAAGTGTGTGTGGACAGGACAGGTCAAGGGTGGCACATCAGTCAGCAGCACATCCTGCTGCCTGAGGGCAATTCAGCATGCCTCACTGCAGAGAGAGGTTTCACTACAGGTAGGTCTGACACAGGCATTCCTCATCGCTGGCACGTTTTCTCATCAGTTCTGCCTGGGTTGGAGCAATCCCAGGCACAGCT
>NDXB01003082.1:9255-49486 GCA_002631895.1 Agapornis roseicollis
TTTTTTTTTTTTTTTTACAATACAGAGGAGTGGTTAGCTTCAGCACTTTTCTTTCAGCACTGTAGTGTGCCAAATATATGAAATCCAAACTGAAAGGTAATCTGTTTTCATAGTGAAACTCAAGCCTAACAAAAAAAAAGTGAAATAAGGAAACCATAGAATCACAGAATGGAACTTAAAGCTCATCCAGGTCCAACCCCCTGCCATGGATAGAGAGACCTTCCACTAGACCAGGTTGCTTCAAGTCCCAACCAATCTGACCTTGAACACTGCCAGGGATGGGGCAGCCACAACTTCTCTGGGCAACCTGTGCCAAGATCTCACCACCCTCACAGGGAAGAACTTATTCCTCATATCTAATTTAACTTAAAGTAAACTTCTGGTATCTTTTGTTTCTTTCTTGTGAAGTTTTGTTTGTTCTTTTTCTTTTCTTGTTCCCTGTTGCCATTTTCTCACTGTGCTGCTTCTGGGAAATGTGGTTACTCTGTTCCTCATAGAGCCTTTTATCTGTCTGCTTGCTTGTGTGTACCCAGCTAATTGGTATAGTTTCCATGGAATTGTCAGCAGGTAGATGTGCTCACCACAAATGACTAAGATCATTCTTGGTAGAAATGGCCACACCATATTCTGAAAGAAAATCCACTAGATTGTGAAAAGGCTTTGGGAAAATTAAAGGTGAATCTGATGGGACCAGTAGCATTACCTCCTTGCTTTTCCCTGAGGATGAATATTGATTTTAAATATGCTTTAGGTTCTAACAGTCTGTTAGCCACACATCTCAGGATTTTTTTCCCAAGGTCAGGCTATAGTTCTCAAAGTGGCACCATTATTTCCTTATTCAGTGGAAAAGAAGAAAGCTGATTCTTTGAATTTATGAATTAGTCAGAGCAGACAGTGTTGACAAGATGTAATTGCTGCTTCAATTGAGAGGAAAGGTAATACCTCTGTTGTTTTGAAGTTTTTTAAGAAACTCTCTTGTGATCTAAAGCTAGTCATCTTAGACAAGCAATTTGCTCCTGAGTGATGAGAACCTTTCATAAGCTTTGCATTGGCTTACAAAAAAACACCCCAGCCCAACAACAGAAAACAAAACAAGGAATTAAAGTCAGAAGCCGCTCTTAATCTCTTTCCAGTTATACAGTGTAGACTTGTGGGAGTGGGACAAGCTTCTGTCCAGTTGCTCTCCTTTAGCTCAAGCAGCAGTAGGAGTCCCTACTTGAACTTAAGCTAAGGCTAGAAAACATTATTTTCACTGATACTCCATATTAAGCTGTGAAATCTGGAATAAATTCCATCCCTGACCTAAGATGGCTATCAGTGCATGCCATAATATAGAAAGATCATTTCACTGTTTCATTAAGCCAATTATCTCTGACTTATATTCTACTAAATGTATGATCCTTTTCTGCCAACCTACTATCCAAATTTGACTGCAGATAATGAGTTGCTTCGATGGACTTCATTAGGCGTGGTGCATGTAAAAGAGGAATTGGGCCATCATTTGCCTGTGCAGTTGCCTGGTGGACAGGATGGCATGGCTTTAGCTACAGGTTACATGAAACCTGTACATTTTTTGTCTTTTAATCTCAGACAGCGTATCTTTGCTGTATTGTGAAGAACACTAGATATAAACAATTTGATTTTATCAAAATTTCCATTACAGATATCCCAGATGTGTCCCCTTTTACTCCTCTGCATTACAGACTAAGTTTAATCCCAGTCTTTCAAATCCCTTTTAATAGGTAGCCCACCCCTCTGTGCCTCATTTAGGTTTTCTTCATTTCAGGTGCCCCATTAACTAACGCTGCCATAGTTTTCCCTCCTAAGTTTCTTTACTATATCTTAGCATCCTTTTTATTTCTTTGTACTTTTTTTTTTTTTTAATTAAATTTGTCTCAGTACTGGATTGCTATTTCTACTGAACACTTCTCAGTTACTCATAGATTTTTCTTGCTTGGTGACAGCTAATTCAGAGCCCATCAGTGGGCTGGATTCATCTGGTTCTTGCACTGCATGAAATTAAACAGTTCTATTGAAGTCAGTTGGTTAAATCTGAAGTTTATGCTGGCATAAATGAAATAAAATACTGGCCTGGTGTGATCAAGAAGCTTATTACGTCTCCACAAAAAGCCAGATCTGGCTGTCCAGTTTACTTTTTTAGTTATTTACTTAGTTTGATGTAGCTGAAAAATGGGGTAAGTTTCATGCATATATCGTGACAACAAACATGCCTACATTTATAAATTACAAAAGACATAATATATAATGATTTATAAAATCTTAAATATAAAATCCTTGTGTAGCACTCAGTGTGATGGACTTTCACCCTGAGATGTCTGAGCACTCATCGATCTATTCATTACAACTGAAGAGAATTATTTGGTCAGATCCTTCATATTTTGTGAAGCTGGATCCTTCAACAATATTGTGAGTGATTAGGCACATAAGGAATGAAAAAGCCATTCCAGAAAACTGGAATAATATGTTTTAATGTGCTGCAACACCTGTCAATATTCCACAAACTTCATCTGCTGCCATAAAGTTCAGTTGGGCTCTTTTTGATTCTTTTTGAACCCCACTGGCATCAGTGGTTTGAAATGGTGTGAAATAGCTCAAAACTGTTTGTGTGATCTTGTGTAAACACACCCTTGAAATCTGTTTTTATAATAAATTATTTTATCCATATCTTGCCTGATGGAAGTGAATCCTGATTTTATACTGTCAGGGCAGCTTAGACATACAAGGTTTTCATATTTCAATGTTGTAATTAGAATATTTTAATTATTTTGCTAGTTGTCAGTTGCAGATATTTAAGAACTACTTTTGTTTTGTTTTGTTTTTTTTTCTTCCTGTAAGCTGACAAACTATTGTAATGACATTGCTCTAATATCTTATTTCCTCTCTGAATGGTTTATGCTGGCCTTGTCCAAACTAGGAAAGATCTTAAAGCTGGCAAGTGTATAAAATATTGTATAAAAAGGCTTAAGTGTAAATGATGGTAAATCAAAACACCTTTAAACACCTAAAAAAAAGGGGGGAAACAAAGGATTGTGCTTTGAATCTCAGATATAAAAAAAACAGATATGCACTAGCTAATTCTCACTAGTAACATCTGATTTGACTTTGTCTTTAAAGGTAAAACTGGGCACACAGAGATTGTACGAGTAGTGTATCAGCCAGAAAACATCAGCTTTGAGGAATTGCTCAAGGTCTTCTGGGAGAATCATGACCCGACACAAGGTAGAGTGATGAGTGAGCCAGTATTTAATTATCTTACTAATTACAGCTGGGATAATTAGTGTTTGAGCTGCATGGAAGAGATGAACCTTGAAATCACACTGGAGCTCAAGAATATGATTGCAGACATTTATTGACAGAGAAAGAGAGGGAGAGAGAGAATGAGAGTACAGAAATGCACAATACCCCTCCTCCTTTACAGCTGTCTGTGCTGGGAAAATTCCCACAGAGAGGCACAGTAGACAATAGATTTTTTTTTCAACTTTGATTATGACAATTTCTTCTGTAATGCTCTCTTTTGTCTCTTTTAAATTAAAGAATATTTCTTTGCAGCTTCAGAGCTGGCCTTTTTATTTGTGCAGAGGACCTTTAATCCTTCATAAAAAATTGTTTGTTTTTTATATTTTTCAAAGGCAGTGAATATCATTTATGATTAGAAAAAGGGAACAAAATGAGGTAAGAGATGGTGTGTAGAGGCACCACCAGAGCATTCTAGTTATTTGCCTTATTCAAACCTTTTGATTTAATTTATCTTTCTTGGAAGAGGCTTCATGATGACATTACACACATCTGTGCAAACAGAAATGGGAAACTGTGTTGAGAAAACATTTTACATGTTTGTATAGTTTCAGTAAACATCATCCTTTCTACCATTTCCCAGAAACACGACACACAGTAACTCATTTCAATATTTTAACAGCTATCATAATTATGCCACTTGTTACTACATCTGGAAACAAAAAAAATGCAGATAATACCTTCAAAATGTGATAACATTCTTGGAAACAGTAACTCTGAGAAAGGGGTTATTGTGGATAAGTGTCTTCCAGTGAGCCCTGAGCACAACACAAAGACAAAACAGGCTGTTGTGACTCCTGCCTGTATGAAAAGGGAAACCTTAGTCAGGATTTTGAAACTATTTTCTGTATGCAGAGTCAGTAAAATCAGAACATTTTGTGCAGTTTCCGTGTTGACATACCAGTAATTACACTGAAATATTGTTGGGGATTTGAGGAAGGGACACAAAAAGGACATAGAGGCTAGAAAACTGGCCCGATGTTCTGAATAAATGCACTCAAGTAGTTGAGGAGAAAAAAAAAGTTGATCAAGTAATCTTTACAGGTGCATATGAGAGGAGCAGATACCTTGTAGTGAGGTTGACAACCCAATGACTAGTAAAGCCGTAAAAAATTCCCATAGCTGAAAGCTGAAGTTCGAGAAGTTCTACCTTAGAATAAAATAGTTTTACAGCTCTTAGTGTAATTAAATGTTGGTGTCTTTTTCCAGCACTATCCTTTTGAATCATGAGAAGAAATTATATATTCATGTGTTATGTGGTGGCCTGTATTGTTGATTTATGAACCTCCCTTTTCAACTTCTTCCTTTATGGCTGTGTTCAGAGTAAGTTGCACCATTCTTGAAGTAATTGCAGCTCTGAATTAAGACAATGACCATCTTCAAATCATGCTTCAGGGCCTGTGTGGTTTACTTGTAAGGGTCAGGAAGGAGATTTTCTCCCTGTCCTACCAGTAGTTGTGTTTAGGTCTTTTTTTAATTAATTTTTCTTTGGATTGTCAGAGACTAGCCATCACCAGAGTCTGGCTTCTTTGTAATGGGATGGTTGTTTTGATATAGCAGAGAATCCTATTTTGGGATAATTGGTTCATGTGTCTTGTTCACATGTTCAGCAGATTCTGAGTGCTAAAGCTGGGAACTAATAAGCAGAACTATAGGATTGTTTGCCTTCCAAAGCAGTATGAGGAATGGATTTCTGTTGAAATAATCTGGGCAACTACCACCTAATGAATCATCTGCTGTGTCTGTAATTTTGGCTTTGAGAGCGTATGGTTGGACTTTGCCTGTGGCACACATGAAATAGGGTCAGTCTTTAAAGGACTTCAGTGCTTAAAGCTGACTGAAGTTCATATGCTGGACCCAGTGTGGATGAAGTGTAGCAGTTGTGATAACAGGTCAGATCAGATGAAGTTATCATTCCTTCTGGCTTTAAAACAAAGTAAAATGATGACATTATATCTTCATATTCCCCTTGCATTCTCATGTAACTGAGGTTCAAAATAGTTCCAGTCTGTGCTTTCAGAAGAAGGTTGGATGCTGGCAGATGTATGATTCACTCTTCGATTTCTGGCAACTGGGGAAACATCACCTAATTAGCCTGGGCACAGAGCCACACTAATGTGGCGGTATTCCTTCTGGGATGTGAGCTAATATCTCTGTATGACACTGAGCTGTGTAGGTACCCAAGTCATTCACAACTGTCTCAGGCATCTGTGTGTCACTGTAGTGCTTGGTGCGAACATACATAAGCCTTTATCTAAGCTTGGTTCAGTAGAATTTCCAAATGGTTCTTCTGTCATAATTTGCAAAATGTGAGTACATCACTATCCACAGAGCAGATAAGTCTTCTCTGAAGACTTACATATCCAAAACTTGGACAGGTTGCTTTACCAATGTATTTTTATGGTTCTTTAATGCTAATATCTGAGAACTTCACAAAGCTGCTTTTTGCAAAGCTGCACCACCTTTCTTGATTGAGGAAAACCTAAACCACAAGGTCCCAATTTCAAGGTCTTTGTTATGTAAGATGGGGATGTTTTGCTTATATACCCTTTCAGGTCTGAGCTGTAGAAGATCTTTAAGGTGGCATTATTTCTTTGCCTTGGTTTGTGTCTACCCCCTGCCTTTAACTTGCTATGGGAAATGTGGTTTTATGTATAGATATGAAAAGTGAGAGTTATTTCTGTAACTTATGATATTTTTCTCCTTTCCTGAGGTTCAGTGATGTGCACACAGTAAATCTTATTTAGCCAGCCTTATGGTAATGCAGGACTCAATCTGTCAAAGAGAAGTTTTTTTACTAAGCAGATAAATTATTTGGTACGCTGTTCAGATAAATCCAGAGGAGGCAGAGAATGTTGAACTTCTTGAGTATAGTGCTCACTCAAAAGTCTAAAAGCTTTGTCTGTGGCACTATCTTACCTTTTCTCTAGAAGCTGAGTTAATGTCATTTAAGCCTTCCTACCACCAACAGCAATTATGTACTTGTCTAATTGTTCTGATGTTGTTAAACATCAAATATGTACATTCTGTTGCAGTTATCAGATATCAGTCTGGATGGTACAGAGTTGCTTAAGTGTACAAACCAGAAATCCTATATATTAATATTCAAAAGTTCCTGCTTTCTGAACATTTGGCCTCCTGCCTTCAAGATGAGACTGTCATCTCATTGGGACTCAAATTTTCTCTTTGTGGCAGCCTGGTTCTTGTTTCGTGAAGCTTTTGAGTCTGAGTATTATACAGAAGTCTATTGAAAAGCAAAAACCTTTGATCAAGTCAAACAACCTAAGAGATTCTCCCAGATGAGCATCTCATAAGTGTAAGGCCCTGAAGAAGTCCACCTTGACTGTTAATTTAGGCTTTATTTTATAATTCATTACATTTGGGATATGGAAAAAGCAACAAACAAACCCACCAACTTCTGCCAAATGACATATGGTTGTCATCCCTGTTCAGCCTATAATGCACAGATGATCATTCCTTCTCTCCTGGGAATAATCTTGTCTATATGAGGATTGGTATGTATAGCTCTATAAGTGCTTCAAGTGTTTGCTTCTTTGACATTGATACAGAAAAGAGAATGAATGTGAAAATACTGAAAATGCTGAAAATACTGGAAAAGAATCATATGGCTGTTCACTTTGTATATAATCTTATTTTTCTAAAGTTTGTAAAGGTTTAGAGATTATGTATTGCCTTGTATTTTTTGCATTTTTTTGCGTTAAATGTTTTTTCGCAAAAATAAAGCCCCTTCCATATTTTTAATCTATATACCTTACAATTGCACTCTGACAGTGGTTCTGCTGGCATCTCCATGCTGTCTGTCTGGAGGGATGTGGATTTTCAGATCTCCAGTTTTATTGCACCTCAACCAGTAGTTCCATGATTGCTATAAGCTAATCTTTGACTTAACTGTTAGAGCCATTTTCTTCTCTCTCCCTGACCTGTCTGCAGGATACTACCTCTTTCTTTGTGTTGATATTGCCAGTCACAAAGTTCTCTGATCAAGCTGAAAATTAACCCGGCATGAATTGAAGTGAAATGTAATTTTCAGCCAGAACTTCAACTGCCAGGAGCATGACTGCTGGTGGGACCACCCTTCTGGCATTAGCACTATCCTATAGTGTGTGAGCTAACTGCAAAACCCAGCTGTGCTTATGGTCAGGGAGGAAGATGGCATATTTCATCTGATCAGAAAGCCTAGCCACTCTTTGTGGGGTCAGAAACTATTTCTCCACCCCAGGAGTTTGTCACTGTGCAAATGTGACTCCTGTAAAGCATATTACTCTTCATGATTCCCCTGACCCTGTGTGTGGTTGGTGTCCTACTTGTGTCAAGAGATTTCAGTCCAGTCTAAAGGGCTCCTTGTTGCTTTCAATAACTGTACAGGAGAAAAGCAGAAGACAAACCAAAACCTATTTATTTCTCATTAAAACATGTTTGGGGCAAACGAAAATTGTACTTGCCTCCTTTAGATCTTTTCTCGCTTGAACACAATCCAGTACAGGTTCTTGCTTTGATAGTTCTGCTCCCCATATTTGTCAAGAGTACCTAATCCTTCCCAACCCACAAGAAATAACTTAGGTACAACTACCATTCTCTGGAGTGGGCCCCTGATGTACACAAATCCCATCCTTTTTCATTGCTGCTTCTGGCTTTCTGTTTGGATTTTTCACTTAGTTGGGAGGAACTGAAAGGAAGCCAGGCTTCCACAGGTGTGGCTGCCTTCTGACAATGGGGTGAAACATGAAGGCACCCATGGCCATTGCTGCCCAGGAACTTCTGGAAATTTTCTTCTAGCCTTATTGATTCTTTGAGTGCAAATTTACAAAGAACCTAAGTTGCTGGTAAGTAATCTCATTCCTCCTTTCTGTCATGAAGAAGTCCTTATCTTGCCTGTGTTTGTACAGGAAATGTAAGCAGAACTGATATTTTTCCAGCAGTTGAGGACCATCTGTACTACAACAAACTCATCACCTGCCAGATTCATTCAGAACATCTCTTAGTCCATATGTCTTGTGTATCCACAGTAAAGAAGAGATGTACAAGCCATTTCTCCTCCCTGTGACCTTCCAAACAGTTTGACATTTAGCCTTAGTGCTGATACATGAATTCTCCAGATTAATATCTGTTTTTCATTGTGCTGACCCATTTTAGTTACAGAGGGTGTATTTATTTCTCAACAGTTTTGAAGGACTGTACTTTTTTTAGGCATTGCATATGGAATCTATCATCTGCAAATAATTAAAATTAGACACTAGAAATGACATTGTATTGCTAATGAGCAGATGTGTCTACTTATACCAGTGGAAGAACAGCTGTACACATAAAAAACATTAAAGCAACCCTAAACCAGCATTATGTATTCTGTACAGGCTTGTAACTTCATTTAAAGTTTAAAGAGAAAAAAGTAATCTCTTCATGTGAGATAGAACCATTTTTTGATTTTTTTCTGTACATTTCTGTAACTCTCTTCCCTTTATAATTTGAATGAAATTTGCAAGTCTCAGATTAAAGCACAGAGCACCTTTGTCTTGTATTTCAAATGTTATTAAGAGTCCTGATGGCTTCAGCATTATTACAAGGTGTAACAAAACACAGTAGAAATACAAAATCTATTGTCGCCAGACATATTAAATATATTCAAAATAGAATTACCAACCCCTTAGGGAGCCATTCTTGGTCCAATACTCTTCAATATTTTCATTAATGACTTGGAGGATATAGTGGAGAGGATGCTAATTAAATCTGTGGTAAAGATATTGCTAGGAGGCTCTTGGAGGAAACGAATAAAACACAGCTCTGTGTTGATAAATTAAAAAAGCCATGGAAATCGATATGCTGAGACACAATAAAGATAAATGTATTCATGCAGGACTGAATACTCAACAATAGAACTATGATCTGAGTTGCTTGATAGGAGACAGTGTCTTCTGTTTGTTGCCTTCAGGTTCTGATTCCTGCTATTTCCAATGAAATATCAATGGTGGGACATAGCTGACTGATGTCTACCCATCCCACCAACAACCAATTCGTTTGGTCCTTTGCCCATCATCACCTCTTCAATACCTGCAGTCTATACTTCTTGCGAAGTTGCCAGTGATGCTTAACCAGTATTGCACTTTGAGAATGCAACTTCATTTCTTTTATGACATTAAATGCTTAATGTTATGTTGTTCTTTATCCTTTCTCTAGAAGTAAATATGCATTAGAAATAAATACACATTGTTAGGCTGCTTTGCATTCCCAGGAATTTTAGTTGTCATGACCTAATTTATTAGGTCTCTATTATTAGAGACCTTCTATTAGACTCTTCTTAACCATATAAATTAGAATAGACTTTTTCTGACCTATATTTCTAGTTTAGGAGATGTTGTTTTTCCATATCACAGTGAGAAGCTGAGATTTGACTGCAGCTTTTTTAATGAAGGGGATTATTAGCCAATGCAATGGTTGCTGAGATGGCTGAATAGTTTGCATTATGAACTGAGTGGTGCTGAATCAATTCTGGCTCAAGGGCAAAAGTCCTCCTGGGCTCTGATTTCTTCTTATCTTTAAACTACTTTTTAAAGTATTTATTTTATAATGATGTGTTAAACAGTTCCCCAGAACTACCTAAAATTAACTTTATCTTTCAGTATTGTTGCAGTCAGTAATAAAATGGTTCCTTGAAGATGAAAAATTTTTGACCTCAATCTTTTTTGCCACTGTAGATAATATTGTGACTCTTGTACTGTGGGAAACATGAATCCAGCACTCACCTGAAGGGAGGGTAAATTCAGACTAGATACAAGGAAGAAATTGTTTATGATGAAGGTGGTGAGGTACTGGTACAGGTTGCCCAAAGAGGTGGTAGATACCCCACCACTGGAAACATTAAAAGTCAGCTTGATGGGGCTTTGAGCTGCCTGATGTAGTTGAAGTTGTCCCTGGTCATGGCAGGGAGGGTGGACTAGATAAGCTTTAAATTCACCTCCAGTCCAAACCATTTTGTGATTCTATGATTCCTTTTGTTCATAATACCTGCAAGAACAACTTTGGAAAATGTTTTTATTCTATTACAGCCTTCCTCAGCATAATTTCTGGATTTTCGTAATTATAGCATAGGTAGGTTCATAGAGGAGGAGAATGGATTAGGGAGGGAGTCTTCATATTAATTCAGGCTTGTTGATTTGTAAATTCTGAAGGAAAATTTGGACTTAGTGCTTAGGACTGTCTTCAGTAGCTTTCAAATATCCCTGAAGTCAATAGGTATGTAGTGTGAATAACCACATCTAGATTTTCATTATGTTTATAGAACTAGAAAGGAGCAATCTTAGAAGGTCTTTTTCTGCAGAATTTTTTTGTTGGATTGTTCCTAATTTTTATACAAGGAAAGCAATAGACAAGGTCAAACCAAAGTAATTCGAACTGTTCTTTTCTTCTTTAAATAACCCACTAGTGAATTTCGTTGTTCTTTGGTCTAGAAATCTGAGGCGCTGAAGCATGGCATCATTAATCATAGTTTATGGTGATTATTAGTAGGCTTTTAATCTTTGTTTTCATGTATAATTAGGTACAAGAGGTCAAAGCTGACTCTCTTCTAAACAACAATATTTTCAGTGAATGACTGTTTTTCTCTGCCTGTAATTTTCTCTTGCATATTTATAAGAACATACTTGTCTGTGTTTTGAGAGAGCAGTGGCCTATGAGCTTATCTGCTGATAAAAGCGAATGACAACACCATTATTTTTGTTATCACTAATTATTTTTATTACTATTGAAGTAACACCTGGTGGTTCATAGTAGGTTTAGATTCATAGTGCTAACACATGCTTAAATTTAGGCAAGACACTAGTGAGCAACAGATAAATGAAGAGAAATGAGAAGGCACATAAATAAAACAACAGCAAATCTGTGTGATTCCATAGCTGAGCTCTATGTAGTACCTGATCGGATTTCTGTATTCCTTAATTATATTTTTGCACATGATCAGTACTTGTCCAGCTTTTTGTAAACACAACACAGCTAGTCAATATAGAAAATTGTCAATGATGGTTCATTGACTGAGATAGCTGTAGCCATCATTGACAATGACCGGTAAAGACTTAGATGGTCACCTCAATTTAGACACTTCTCTAGTCATGGAGGGCCTCAGCTCCCATGATTGTCAGTAAAAATGCAGTCAACACAGTTGCCTCACCCCAGTTAACACCTGTTTCCTAAACCTGGAAGCTTAGTTCCATCTGCATTGATAAATATTGTTAAAAGATTTCATTCCCATCCTAAGAACTCTTCTTTTAAATCAAGTCTTCATTCAGACTTTCTAGTTTTGGAAAACATTTTAACTATCTTGAGAAGCAATGTGATGCATTTTATAACTGCTGAATAGTAATAATGCTAAGAAAAAGCAAAGATAATCAATCAGAGATGGAGCCTATGCTGGTATACCACCAGCATAGTGACAGTGACAGTCCCTGCTATACTATACAGGAATGTCTCTGAACAGTGAACAGGAAAGCTACAGTTTTTAACCTACATGAAATATATGTGGTGTTTGTGTTTGTTTCTTACTGGAAGAAAACACCAAAACCAACAAACTAGCATGAGGACAAGCGCAAAACAAAACTTGGAAGCAAAAAAAGTTGTGGGCATTTTGCTGGACTGAACTTAAAACCTACCACTGCAGAGTTATGCATTCTGAAAGTTGCCCCTTTATTTCATATTGAATACAAGCAGGCTGCCACAACTGTAGAGAGCAAAGCTCAGGAAATGTTCTTGGTGTATGTAGAGGGCAGGAGAGATTTATTCCAGCTGCAAGAAGGAGGTGAAGAAACTCCTGAGTGCATTTCTCTTGTTAGCTTCTAGTTCTTGGATGACTTTTATCAGCAGAAGCTAGGGTGGATCATACTAATTTAGTATGATGTGGTGATGGTGAATCACAGAAGGGTTTACATTTGAAGAGACCTTCAAAGCACATCTAGTTCCAACCCCCTGCCACAGGCAGGGACACCTTCCACTAGACAAGGTTGCTCAAAGCCCCATCCAACCTGGCCTTGAACACTTCCAAGGATGGAGCATTTACAGCTTCCTTCAATATCTTGTTCCAGCACCTCACTAGGTAATGTAGTACTTTTTTTTTTTTTTCATAATGACCAAATAGGGAAGACCAAAAGTATAGTTTCCTCCTTGACATTGAACGCCATGTATATTGAAAGGTTTGTAAACCTTTCATTCTATTGACAGGACAAAAGTTTTCTTTAATATGTACAAGCTCATTCATGTATTGTAACCTTCTGAAGATACATTTTTATTTTTCATTTATCCTTCCTGCTACCTGGCACCTTGAAACTCATCAAGAACTCTCAATCCACAGCACTGTAACTAACTTCTCTTCTATTAACATTTTTCTCCTTTAATCATATGCTATAAAGAGTTTTACTTTCCCTTGGCAACTTTTAAGCTGTATAGATGTAATCATTACAGTGAGTGATGACATCAAGCCAGGGTGACATGGTGCAATTGATTTTTACTAAATAATTATATGATGAGCTGGAAGAAGGAGTTTTATTAGTCTTAACTCAGCAAGGATTGATTGGGGAAAAGAAAATGACCAATCAGTGCATCAGGTTTCTGCAGGAATAAGAAAATAAGTGACAGCTGCAGAAAAGTCTATAAATCACAGAAAAAATTATGATAAAAATAAGAGCTTTGAGATGCCCTTTAAAATTTCACTGGGTGACACAGAAGAGTCTAACAGACCTTAGTCATTTATCTCCATTATGCTTTGGATCCTCTGAGAATAGCAAGGTTGACAAATGATGCCATTACATTTTTTCATTATTTTAAAATGGGGAGAAGATAAGGAGTGTTGTATAAGTATTACTTTCAAGTCATTAGAGGGCTGAGTCTTCAAAAGAAATTCTTGTTTTAGCCACTAAAATAAATAAAACATATTTTGCTTTAGCCTTCTGTAAGTAATACATTAAACAATCACTGTTTTAAAACAAATCTGGTTGTTTGCAATTTCTAAAGCAAAAAATAAAACCAGCATAGTACTGGAAAATCTGTGGTTTTATAATGCTGTGGATATTCCTATTTCTTATTGACCTCAAGATACTCTGGAGTTAAACAGGGAGGACAGCAACCCACCTAAGATGCATCTCAACAGAAACCCAAATTGTAGTGTAATAGCTGTGTAATTGCTTTAAAGGGGGAAGTCTTTGCCCCTTCCAAGAGTACACTGTGGTTTTGACAAGATATAGAAACTATGAAGGAGGAAGTATTGACCAGATGAATAGAACCAGAATGATTTAATCTATTCTAGTCATTCAAATCAAGGGGGAATCAGTATTTACTACTTTAATGCCAACGAAGTATGAACAAAATATGTGGCAGACCAAAATGAAGTCATTCCTACCCAGGTGTATTAGAAGATATCAAAGAGTTTGGAGAGCTTCTTAGAGCCATTTCTTTGACAGGTATCTACGTTTTGCCAAGTAACATTTTTTCCAATGGCAGCGTGCTTGGTTGCATGGCCATCTCAACCTGGCAATTGTTCCTTTTTGCAGTATCTGGGAGAGCATCACACCTCCCTGTTCTCTCCATCTACCTTCCTGTGGCCATGAATTTTTGTTTTGTGTAAGTCAGAGCAAGGGCTCAGCTCTTGAGGGCATTTTTTGATTAATTGATGCTCTGCTTGCTGGCACAGTGAGGAAATTTTATGTTCTCCAGAGTGGTCCAGGCTGAGAACTGCAGAGGTGCTTTAGTCAGCCAAAGTGAAATTCATAAATATGATCCATGCCCAAGATCTAAAGACATTTAGAGCTCCAGATGCCCTCATTCTCACTGGTTCTCCAGAGACAAGAACTTACAAGGACTGTCCAGTTCTCACACAGGCTTTGGGCTTATGCTTTGGCACTGTGCAGCTGTATCCAAAACCACATATTTTTGTCTTTTGCTATAGGGTTGCAAATTCTGTGCTTTTCTATCACTTCTGAAATCAGCCTCTCCATCTAAATAGCTCTTTGACAAAAGATTTTATGGCCATTCTCAGCATAGCAACCACTTTTCTTTGTCTCAGGCATCAACAGCAAGTAGCAGCCTTTTGACTCCAGGGTATATTTGTTCCTGCAACTGTTGGATGTGCTTCTGATCACCTGGTCAGGGAGATGGGTATTTGCCTTTTTGCCAGTTACTGTTTTGTACTATTGACATTTGGAAAGTACACACAGATGAGATGGGGTGACCTTGAAAACCCTGAGCTGGCCAAGAGGATTCTAGTGTTGGAATCCTGGAGGACCTGATGTGAAGCCCAAGGACTTGTCTCTGCTCTAAACCTTCTTTGCCAGTAAAAATCAAGTAAATCACCCAGGCTTTCGTTCTGTTTGCATCACAGCAGGGATGTTAGGTAGCCCTTTAAACTCTGCCTGGTTGTCTCTAGTTGGCACTGGGAAACCATTCCATGATTCAGTGGAACTGAAGATGTCTCAGAAGTCTTTTTTATAGTCTAATGTGCATCCGGTGCATCTAGAATCAATGGTATCAATCACCTGTAAGAATGGGTTTTGATTTAGCAGTACCAAGTATCTTCACATATGTTTAGCATCTTTATTAAATTAATTATTTGTATTTTCTCTTTCTTATCTGAAGACTAATGTATATGATTAATGTTAATGGAGAGAGACAGAATGCCATGATAGACGAAATAAGAAAGTCATTTCAGAAAAGGAAGAAAATTTAAGTGCAGAGGACATTGTGGATTTTTTAGATAGCCAAGCAGAGATAATTTTTTATTCAGTAGACTTTATTTTTTCAGACAAAGACAAGATTATTAAGCTCAATCATCCTACCACAGTTGTTTAGTAAATTGAATTTCTTGCCTTGTTTGCTCATCATTGAGTTAGTGAATCTCAACAAGTAAGACTTGCCAGAGGGTTTTAAAAAATCGGTGATGGACCCTTGAGAAGTAGGTTTGTACGTGTGAGGTATATTACAAATAAAAACAGCAACAGTAGTAATTGATTACGTCTATACGCATGGAACTTATTTTATTATCTCCTAGTCTTTGTGATTTAGATAATGTATTAGCTACTGATTGTGGGAGATTTAGGTACAAATTGATTTAAGTAACATGGAAAAATGAATGACATTTTATCTTAGATGATTGATCACATTAAAGCTACACTTTGGAGTAATAATTAGAATACCTGTTCAGTCTTCTTCATAGCTAGTGGATTGTTTAGCAGTGCAAGCTGACACTTGAATTCTAGGAGGGGCTGTTACTGTTGCACAGTTTGACCCCCTCCTTAACTTCAAAATTTTATCACTGACCTTGTACAGCTCTTTGAGCTGTGGTATATCTTTGCAGAAAATGTATATCCTTAATGTGAAGCCCTCAGAAAAGGGATATGGCTTTAGGTGCATTGCTCCACTGATAAATGCACTTTGCTATTTGAATGTTGCCTTATTTCCCATCAGGCTTTTGTATATTTTTACTTTAAACTGGCCTACATAGTTAGGCAACATTGGCAAAACTAAAGAGCCTTATTTCTCAGCGTGTTTCTGTATATCATATCCATATTTGTAAATCAGACTCAGTTCTCCTCTTAAACTTTTCTCCAGTAAAGTAAGCTGACCACTTCCCTATTGCTATGCAATGGTGGCATGTGCATATATTAAATAATCTTGTTTATCTTCTCACTCAGAGCACCGTACACATAAGTTTATGCTAAACTCATACTCTCAAAATGCTTGCTTGAAGCTGGTATACTACATAGTGATCCTCCATTTATGGAGATTTTTGTAATCGACTCCTTAGTTGGTTGTTAAGTAATTTGTTAAGCAATAAATAGATTTGTTGAATACTAATTCTTAAGCTCAAACATCAATCAGCATTAACATATCTTGGCAAAACTAATGCTTTACTGGCCTGTATTCATTTTGTGCCTTACTGTTCAGTAACACTGGCTTTACAAGAGCTCCCTACTACCATAAAATACTTGCAAAGAAATAAGCAAAATATTCTTTGCTTTGCAGACCACACTATTAAATATTGATGAAGAAGGTAGTTGTTGTTCTTGTGTGTAATAATGGAACACTTTAGCAGTTAAAAAGTAAATCAAATCATCAGAAAACTCCATAACTTTTTTTGGAATCCCACCTCTGATGTATAGTGTTGGTCACTGAATGGAATTTTTGTCCAAATGCATCTTTTAAAATCTTTCTGCATCTTTTAGTTTGTACCTATTTCAGCCAGATTTTGTTTATTGTACTTTAAAACCAGTTGTCTGTTTTCTTGGAAAGTGCAAGAGGGATAAAAGTTATCATGTTTTAATAAGTAGTATTATGTTGGTAGCATCTTTTCCCCCCAATATCACAGGCTCTTTCTCTACCCTCTGCCCTTTGCTAGGGGGGCATCAGGGTGTAAGTTTTTTTTTTCCATTTAATCTCTATAGTCCTGAGAGTTGATGGTAATCTTCAAAGGGGCTTCTGTATTCTGGTGGCAGTGAAAAGACAAATCCTGATGATTTCCAATTTGTCTGCTTCTCTGAGTCTGCTTCAGAACCTCCAGCTTTTTAACTCATCCAAGTTCATATACAACACCAGACAAACTCAAACTGAATACTTTTTATTAGAGGAAAGCCAGAAGTTATGTTCTTGAATGCAAAATTGGGAACTAGGTATAAAAGACAGAAACTGAAACTGGGAAATAGCAATTGCAAAACTGCACCTCCAGACCATTCTTAATGCTAAAGCTCCTTTCTAAGGCTGTTTTTTGACTTTATGGAATGATCCACAGCAGAGCTGGCTTGCAGTATTGCTGCCTGGGGAAATGAGAGTGGATAGCAATGAAAGACAACAATGCCTTTAGCCAGTGTGGCTGCCTAGGACAACATAGTGCCAAACCATGCCTGAACTAGTCACCTAAGGGGTTAGTAATCTTTGCTCTGCTTTGGCCCATCACTTTATAGTTTTGTAGGTAGTAGCCATCCCATATTTTGAAAATTCATACATGAGCAACTTCATGCAACTAGTCTTTTGAAGGGATACATCAGCATTAAAGAGGCTAATTACCAGAATTACTCATTTATGATATAATTTGATGGAGTTACGTGTATGTGTAACTAGGGTTTTGTTTTCAAAATGTCACATATAAACAGTATTAGATACTTTCACTATCTGTATTATTCACATGTAGGTTGCAAATAGAATTAAATGGATATATGCATATATACCTGTGTTCTCTGCTTTTCCCAAACGCAAAAAAAATTGTGAAGTGGTTGATGTTCCTAGGCATTGCTCGTTCTGTAACAGTACTAACTCAGTCAGGCTTTATCCAGACCTTCTCCTTAGCACAGTTCTCTATCAGAGTGCTCTTTGGAGCTCCGATTTGAGAGCTTCATAAGAGATACTGTTAGGAATGAGTAACTTCAGAGGTAACTTGGCAATACGTGCATACCAGTCTTGGTTTATGAATAGAGAGGAATAGCTGATTACCGCCAAGGGTTTTCAAACCTTTCTCCCATTAAGATGTACTCCTCCAGCACAAGAAAATTTTTAAGCACTTGGTAAAATAAACCTTTAATTTTTTGTAACCATTTGCATGGTTCAAAATAAATAATTTAGGAGTACCTTGATTACGGTAACTGCAGCTTGATTATTTAAGGTTTTACATCTGTATTTGACTACTGTGTGATTTACCAAAACGTGAAATGCTCACATTTCATTTGCATGTCATTTAAAAAGAGATATCAGAGTTCAAGCTCTTCAGGACTATTTAACCAAGGAAAGACTTGGACTTCTTAAAAATACCTACTGAGTATGCATATACGAGACTGTGCTAATCCAGGTGTATGGAACATCATAAATTTAGGTCTATTGAATTTAGGCCTGCAGCCTAGTCAGTTAGAGAGGGTGATCCTTATGGTGTGCTGTGTTTTCTTTCTTCCCAGGAATGAGACAAGGTGGGGATGTTGGCACACAGTATCGCTCGGCCATCTACACCTTTTCTCCTGAACAGATGGAAGCTGCCTTGAGATCTAAGGAAGAATATCAAAAGGTAACATAGGGAAGGGCATGGAATTGCTTCACGTCTGAGCAGAGGTCAAAGATGTCACCAATTATCACAAAATTGCTTCTTGTGCTGTGCATTCTTTGTGTGTTGATATTGGACCTCCTCATTCCAGTACTGAACTTGCATCATGTTTGCTTTAAATTCCAGCTTCTATGAGATTTTTTTTTTTCTGTGTGTGTGAGCCATTTTATAGCTATGCAGGAAAAAAAATAGTTACTTGTGCAGAGCTATTTTTAATCTCTTTTACAATTTTATGTGGGTGTGCCAGAGGAGAAAGTCTGTGATCTTAAAGCTATTCAAGTGTATCTGGACCCCTCACTTTGAATGGTGTATCCAAACTGTCAGACCCAAGAGTTCTTGAACACTGGGGGAAAGTCCTGGTCAGTATTTGATCTTGGTAACTCAGAATCACCCACCTGCTGCTTATGAGATGCTTCTATCAAGTCATTCCATAAATGTCTTCAGTTAAATGTGACAGCCCCTGACTTAGTAAGACTGTTTTGACACTAGAATTTGTGTGAGAGAAGATCGATCTTTCTATACACGGTTCTGTTTTTCAGTGAAGATGGATTCTGTCTCTTCCCTGACACATAAGCCATTATTTAACCAAAGGTGGAGGGACTAGTGGCCTATAGTGTTGCTGCATTGCAGTTGCTGTCTGATCTGCCTTGTGGCCTTGTCAATGCAAGATTCAGATTCTGCAGCAGAGATATATAAATTCTTTTAAATTATATAAAAAACCTACACACCTAGGACATCAAATCTACAGAGAGTAACTATTAAGTAGTGCTAAAAGAATATCAGTTTTCATGCATTCATTTATACTATGAATTCACTCAAGTCTTATGTTAATGAATGTGGGGTTTTGGTGTATATTAAATGTTAAAATTAAACAACTGGGGTTTTTTGGAGGGTGAGGTTGTATCAGTCAGAAGCATCTACCAGGGTCCGTAAAGGAGGTGTATGTGTTGAAGTCTTGTGCAGTAGTTTGGTTTGCCTAAATGTGTGTATGACATTGGGGGGCTGAGCTATGTATGCAGTTCAGAGCTGGTTTATATATACAGTTGGCATTATTTTGCATGCAAAGAGATGCTCTGAACTGCATTAGCTAATTTGCAAGTCGTGCTTAGCAGTGTGATAACTGTGCATGTAAATTAAGTGTTCAGTGACATATATATATATTTTCTTGTAAGTAGCTGAACACATGGGGATAACTCAGTCTGGCAGGTGTTTATTAACTGAGTGGTTTCTGAAGGTTTGGTATTCATATTTAAGATGCAGAACTTCTTTCTACTCATTGTTTACCTTAGATCCATTCCTTTTCTAAGCTGTTTTTGTTCCTGTTAGCATCCATCTGCTGACCAACACCACATTGTAGATCTTACAGCTTTCAGTTTGCTTTCCCAACTCCATTATTCTCTGCTGTTCTTTGTCATTAAATTAATACAGACTTGAAAGCAAAATTACGATGTAGGAGATTGCAATATGATATTACAGAAATTTCCATCATCAAAAAGATTTCCTTAATGGCACAATTTAAAATTTACCTACTTTGAAGTCTATCACCATTTGAAAAGTGTGTATAATTAGTACATTTATATAATTAGGCACAACTCTGTAAGTGATCACATGTAGAGTTTGTCTTTGCACTGAAATAGGGGGAAGGAAGGGTCTGTGTCACCAGCTAAGGAAACACATCAAATATATATTGAAATTCCTAAAGGATATGAAGTTTTTATGTATTGTTAACAACAATATCTACAATGGTAACTGTGGTATTGCAGTAGCAGTAGCATGGTTGTATGAGAAACATAATGAGCAAACAACATGTTCAGGAATCTCTTTTCATATTAGATGTTTTGCATTATATTATTTTAATGTAAAACAATCACTTTCCTTATCACTGCAGTAATTTAAAATAAATACCAAGCTCTTCTGGCAGTGGCACACGCATATCTATGCATGTGATGACAGATAAAAACATGTGGGGATAGCGTAACACTAAATTTTTCCATGATAAGCAGTGATGAATACACCAAACAGGGGAAGAACTAACAAATTTTGGAAGTACAATAACTGCAATATGTACAAGTGATTCTAGAGTTTCTTGGCATAGCAAATGAATAAAACCAAAATGCAGTTTATTTGTTTGTTCACTGAATAATTTTGCATGTGCTCTTAGATGGTATTTTTTAGCTGAGGACCTGTAAGAAAGCTCAGAATGGCCTCTGAGCAGAAGATATGTGTTTATTAGGTGATTTCTTTTCATAGGCAGGTAGGGCTGTTAATTTAAAGGAAATATTTTTCTCCACTGAATGTAGAAACCATCCAACTCCAAAGTTTATATCATGAATTCCTTCCTCCAAAAAGGCTAGCCGGAAGTGCTAGCTCATCTGTGGAACTCAGACAGCCATGTTCAGTTCTGTCTACATTCAGTAATCAGTGTGGGCAGAGAGGAGCAGATCTGCAGAACAAAACCTTTTGTACTGAAGATCCAGAAAACACTATGTGCATTTGAAGAGGGTTTACCCTTCTGTCGTTATAGTTTGGTCCTCAGAAGCACAAATGCTACTAGCAGGTGGAAGTCACTGATGCATTTCTGGTATAGCTCCACCAAAATGAGTTCATCTGTCCCAGTGGATAGGAGATTTATTACAAAAGCACACTTCTGCTCCAAACTGAAACACTAATGTAGCTTATACCTTTAGGGTAGTGCTATGCTTGAGTGGAGAAATACTGTAGTTAAGTGCACCATGTCCTTAGCTCCTATCAGCCTGAGTGGGAATGGTAATGCAAAGTGAGCCCAAGTATCCTGCAGGGTTACATCTATTTTAAGTTGTGAAACTTGTTGCTGATTCATGCAGCTGTTTTAACAGCTGAGAAATGGCGATACAGCAATGAATATGCATCGAGCCATGTGTCTTTAGCTCTTGATGAAACTGAATGCATACAGTCAGAGTTGGCTAGTGGTAATACATATTGTAATACTATAGTGCTGCCAGTAAATTGTAACACAATGTGAGTGTAATCAGAAAGACATACAATGAGGGCCAGGGCTTGGTGAAAGTACTGAGAATGAGCTGTTCCATCAGTTTTTCCTGAAACTGAAGTTTTATAATGCAGTTGAACCTGGGGTTACTCGATTTTCAAGACAGTTGCTAGGCTGCTGCATTTGGTTTTCAAATGGATTATCTAGGCAATAATCCAAATAGTGAAGTCAGGGTGGGAAAAAGTTTGTATTTATTTATTTATTTATTTCTGAATCATTTGAAGCATTTCTTTTGTCAAGCACTAACACACTAGGTTTTCAAACTGCAAGAATGTACAGAGTAACTCCTTTCTATGTCTTATATTTAAGTAATATGCAAAAAATGCCAACATCTCTGCATCTTCATGTAGGGCAGCACTGACAATGAACACCGTGCAGAGAGAGCAAAACACAGGTGTATAACTTTATGAAAGCAAATATTTGTCAGGAGAAGATCCTTCCATAAAGCAACTAAGGTCTTTCTGTGAATAATTATGAGTCTTAAGGTCTTGACAGAGGTGTTGGGAGATGTGAGGAGGTAATAAACTCCTGATTTGTTATAGCTAAGAGAAGCTGTTGAGGAGAACTGCTGTCATTTGCATCATGGTTGTAATCTGGGAGATTAAGAAGGGTTGAAAATCACAGGAGTATAGAAATATTGAGATTTTCATGAAGATATTAAAAATGTGGCTTTTACTGTATTTTACAGTGATGGATTTGGGGAATGGTGTAGGGGGTGGGTTTTGTTTTGTTGGGTTTTTAACTGTTAAAGTCCTGAACAGTTGCATGTTAAATCATAGATGACCAGGGGAAGAATGTGGATCAATCTTATTTTACACAGTTGTGGATTTACAGTGCTATTGTTCATTGGCAATGGCCAACTTTCAGTGTGACTGCAGTTACACGATAGTACTCCTGATCCTGAACTTGCCACAGGAGATCTTGGAACCCACTGAATTAACACTGAGATTGACTTTACACTGCAGTAGTACCTCACAGTACTGGCCTTCAGAGATGCAACAGTCTCTGCAGCACAGCAGCCTTACAGGTACTGTGTAAGTTTCATAAGCTTGTTGTGAGGTGATGAGGGAACAGCCCAACAAAACTCTCAGCTGTAAAACCAAGAGCTTTATATTTGATATCATAGAAAAGAGATTTAAAAGCTGGAGTTTCCTGGCCAGTGCAATGAGCTTTGGAGCAGCAATCTGCAAGGAAATGAAGTGGTGAGTGTTGTATTTGTCAAGGCTGGAGGAAAGGCTGTTTACAGACCTACAGGAATGATGGGTTTAAGTCTTCTGTTGCATCAAGGAATGCCCTGTGGAGTGAATTTACATTTATGTGATGTAAAATATCAGTGTGTGAGTTTAGAACATGCTTTGGCTGGGAGGCAGTTTTCCATGTGTTATTTTTGGCTGGGAAAGTTAAATAGGTCTTTTAAAAAGCAGGTTGTTATTAAAGCAATACAATAGAGCTGATACAAAAATAACGCCTGCTTACCCACCTTCAAATTATGTCTATTTCAGAGCTTTACGTATCAAATTATCTTTGCTTCACTCTGATGTGAATAGTAGCTACTTGATTCCTGATTGATGGTGGTAGTTTTTATGAAAATAAGCAAATCTGATTTGATAAGCTAAGCCATTATTTGTTTTGCAATCACTCATCTGTGCTGCAGAGATACCCTTTTTAAGTCCATCCCTCCTGAGAAACGGAGAGCTGCATTCAGCTATGGATGAGGAGGTTTTGTGTGAACAGTAGCAACAAGATAAAAGTTTTAATGGCACGAACAGAATTTCTTTGTTGAATTTATTCTCAAAAGCATCTATATGATGCATTTATAAAGTTTTGTGGTACATGCTGTGTCTATTTTTTTCTACCTTTTTGGTAGGGAATTCTGCTATGGTAGGCATGGTCAGTGCCATATGTTTTTCTTTGCAGCCATAACATATGACATGAGTTTATTCAATATTATTGTTTTCTTAACAATTTTTCCTATGTTTCTGTGCTGTAGAATCTTATGTTGTGGGTGAAAAAACATCTTAATATCACCATCAAGATGTGTTTATTTTGAAACTATGAAATGTACAGGATGTGTATGTCCTTATGAAAATGGAAATGAGCACAGGAGGACTAAGGACACCTCTCAAAATTCACTGAGGTCAAGAAGTGACACCATCCTATGCAGAGTATACTATGCTACCAATTGCGTGCTATTTCTGTTCCCCTGGATGCAGCAACAGCACATGTTGCTTGTTTTTGTCAATGCTGAAGAAAGCAAGATTTTTTTTAGCTTTTGATTCTGCATATATACTGTTCTTTGATCAAAGGCTGAGTGTTTCACTTAGCCCTTTGACTGTTGCAAATATAGCTAATCATGCATTTGAAATTAGGACTATGAACAACATTAGGAAACCATACTTTCTGTTTTACAGTAATATTTTCATCTGGGTGGTCATGGAGTTCAGCAAAGAAGCCATTTTTTTTTATTGTACTGTGAATGTGAAACCGGTGCTTCAAGCTAACGCTCATGTTGGACATTTAAACTAATGCTAGAAATTTTCCTACAGTAAACCAATATAAATAGCAAATAGATGTGACTCCGAGAATGGGTTGTAAATAAAACATTTCCTGCTTTATAGTGCATGCTCTGTTCAGCTCGCCAGTAATGTAAAAACATCCTAAATTTGACTAGACATCGAGTTTTCATACACCTAGGCAGATGAATTCTCAATCTTCAGGACAGATCCCCATGCTGATTCAAGAGATGAAAATATAAAGAGCTAAGCTGACTTGCCTACAGGAGTCTAGTGCTATTTGATTTGTCCTACACTATCTGACCTGGCCTCCAGCTGCCACTCCAGCTTGCATAGGTCTCCTATACACCTTAGTCATAGCAGTGGTAAGGCAACACACTAAAGCTAAATACCTTCATATCAGCCTATAAATGTGTTCATAAATGGTTCAATGGCATACAGGATCATTCTGAAGAATTTCTATCTCAAGCTTTTGAATTTGTTGATCTTGATTATGCATCTGTTATGGCACTATAGAAGTTTCACAAGCATGTTAAATGTCAGGAGCATAAATTTGATAAGGATATTAATAATTATGGTTTACGTGAACAGTGATTTACAGGGAACAGGATATAGTTCTCTTGGGGAATTATTGAATCAGAGTGATTCATAGAATCCCAGGTTGGAAGGGACCTCAAGGATCATCTGGTCCAACCTTTCTTGGCAAAGCATGACCTTCTTGGCAAAGCTGGGACTAGAGGTCCAAGTACCTCAGGGTGCTCCCTGTCCAGCTGAATCTTAACAGTCTCCAATGTTGAGGAGTCCACCACATCCCTGGGGAGATTATTACAGTGGCTGGTTGTTCTCATGGTAAAAAGTTCTCCTCTTCTGTCCAAGAAGTTTTCAAGGAGTTTAGTTTAAATGAGATTAGTTATGAGGAGGACATGATAAAATAGTCTAGAAGAAGGCCAAGGCAAAAGGAAGATGATTATGATTAGCTGTTGCCATTCTGGGTCAGATCTTGTTCTCTTTGGGTTAAACGTAGCCCTTAAAAATGACTTCAGCAAAAATTTCTGGAAGATAAAACTAAAAATCATCTTGAGATGTATTTAGTTTAGCAATGTGTTGAAAGATAAGGCTTATAGTGGGACTCTCCGCGTTGATCTAGGGAAGTGGAGAGGGTTTGGCCTGGTTTATAGTTTCCATACAAATTAAAAAAATTAATCAAAAAGTTTCTTGGGTTTTTTTCTGTTTTGTTTTTTTTTTTTTTTTTTTTTTTTTTTTTATTTTTAAACAACACATACGTTTTTAATGAGCATGGTGAAATCTGTGAGCGTTACTTCTCTGTCCATAGTTTGCTTATCCTTAATGCAATCTGTTGGATCCAATCAACACTATTCAAACACTAAGTTTTCTCAGTGACAAAAACGTGCCTGAGCCAGAATTCAAGGAAGTACTCATGGAACACTTTTTCACTGTTTATCCAACTCTAAAATAGAGAGCCAAAAATTTCTCTGAAATGGCTTTTCAAATCAAATATAAGAACATAATGGCACTTCAGGGAGTTCTGAGTTCCACAAAGGTGACACATGGAAACAACAGATACTCCACATTTATAAAATATGCTGCTTAGGTTTGGATATAGGAGTGTCTGCTTGAGCACTCGGGTTCAAACAAGTTGATAACCAGATGTACTACATCATGTGTTGACAGTTGCCATACCCTCATGTGGTTGCATCAGATAGAATCTGATGTTAATGTTTGCTGATGTAAGTCTCCAGATTTTCTCACAGGACACAATGCAGGTCAGCAGTGCAGCTGCAAAGCCAGAACACCACTGTTAGAATCAATGGAATTACTTTGGATTTCCAGTAATGCAATTGAGATAAAAATCTCTGGCCCAGGAGTTTCTTTATTTTCAGCATTTTTGCTCCCCAAGGAATTGTCAGAAAATTCTGTGCCTTATTTTCTGTTTGAAGTATGACACTTAAGTCAACTTTAGCTCTCAGCTTTTGGGAAAATAAGTCAATATTTCCTGGAAAGAAAAAATCAGAGCATGCTTTGGCCAACAACATTGTCATGTCTGTTTTGATCTTGTGCTGTCTTTGCATCAAAATCTTTTTCTCCTTTATTGAGTTCTACAGATTGCTTGTAGACTAGTCTCGTTTTCTTTTAAATCTAGGATATATGCCGATTACAGTATGACCTAGATTGCAGGAGGTCAGAATGGGCTTTCTGATTGATGGGCAATACCATCAGTGGTATTATCAGTCTTGTCCTGGAGTTTTGTAGGATTGTGGAAGTTAAAGTGATCCAGTTTGGACAAGCCAGGACATTTCTCTTTGTGCTAATGCATACCCATCATTCCCAGGAAAACATAAAGTTATGACAGATATTAGTGTAAGTACTCTCTCTGTTGTGTATCAATGGGCTTATGCCTGTATATGAATCATTTGTACACAGACATATAGGTATATGAAAATATATTTTGTGAAGAGCTGCTGTGAAACAAAAAGGACAAAACTTGCTGGACAGATGCTCCTATGCTGAAATATTTGGGTTTGTCTGAGGACAAGGAGGGATGGGATATTTGTGAGTTCAGTCCTATTGTTTACGTTCAGGAATCTCTGTTTCTATGACTTTGATTTTATTCCTTGGTGCTGTAGCTAGGAATTTTGTCATCTTATGCTGCCTATGAGCCTAAATGGTAAAGTACCAGCAAGATAGATGCCTGCATTCACACCATGCAGTGCTGAGAAGGAAGATCAAGCAAAGCCCACATTACAGCTCTCCATTGAGCTGACTTTCTCACTTTGTTTTCCCACTCCCAAGTATATTTCAGCCTTAATTTGTTATTTATTTCCTTCCAATTTGCTTTCCAGCGTCTTTTACCATTTGACCTTGCCCCACATCCCTTTCTTTGTAGTTCTGCATTTATTTTGGTCTTGAAATTTTCCACTTTCTTCCTCAGGCCTGTGTTTCTGAAAAGTCTTCTCTTTATCACTGCAGACAACGATCGTAGGAATAAANGACCTTGCCCCACATCCCTTTCTTTGTAGTTCTGCATTTATTTTGGTCTTGAAATTTTCCACTTTCTTCCTCAGGCCTGTGTTTCTGAAAAGTCTTCTCTTTATCACTGCAGACAACGGTAAACTTGTGATTTTTTCTAGCTGACCTTTATTACATGCTGTTTAGTCACAAGGTCTAAACATAGATCTAACTACCCAGCATGTCAAGGTAGGCAAAATATATTCCCTCTTTTGCAGCCTAAAGCATCTTAAGATATCTCCCTCTGCAGAGCCATGTAGGTGTGTGATCTGCAGAGCCACTGCGGATAGTGTCACCTAATACTGAGAAATCACAGAATCATGGATTGGTTTGTGTTGGAAGGGATCTTAAACCACATCCAGTTCCAACCCCCTGCCAAAAAGCAGGGACACCTTCCACTAGACCAGGGTGCTCCAAGCCCTATCCAACCTGGCCTTGAACACTGCCAGGGATGGGGCAGCTGCAGCTTCTCTGGGTGTCACTTGCACTCACAGTAAAGGTATTTCTTCCTAATGTCTAATCTGAATCTCCCCTCAGTCAGTTTAAAGCCATTCCCCCTAATCTTATTACTACTTGCCCTTGTCAAAAGCCCCTCTCCAAGTTTCTTGTCTTCTCCTTTAGGTACTGGAAGGCTGCTCTAAGGTGATGACAGTGCTCCCAGCCCCCAGGATTCTGCTCTGTATTTTTTGGTTTTGACCTTTCCCCAAGCAACCAGCTTCCTATGGTGTATTGAGGTTAATGTTTTTCCATCCTGGTTGCTCCTTTCTGCTTTGCTTTGGTTATTTTTAGGTGAGCCAGTTAAACCACATCTTTTTCAATTTTTAAAGGAACTGTATTTAAGATGTTCATAGAAGAAAAACTCTTAGACATAAAAGCACTTTGTAAGCTGGTAGGGAAAGGCATAATGAAGACCCATAGCCCAAAGCATAAACTAGGTGAAGGTGTATATTTGTAACAGCAGGTGACTGACAGTGAAAGCCAGGGATGCACCATCTCTTCAGAATAGTGTTATTGAACTAAGTATTTTTTTATAGTCAAAAATGTAGTTTTATGCATCAGTGTTCTCATATCAGTGACTTTTACCAAAAAGATTCTCTAAGTTTAGTTTTGAGATTTCTTGAAGTTTTTGTCTGTTAAAATCAGCTTTTTTTTAAAAAGAAGAAAATCAGTTTTATTTTTTTCTATGGAAAAAAGCAGACAACAACAACAAAAGCATATCAGAACTGAATAGACTATCAGAGAATTAATTTAATCAGTGATCTAAATAAAGGTCACATAACCTCCATGGGCACACTGCCATTTATATCCATTTCTGTAGGTGTTCCTGTATTCTTTGTTCCTAGATGCAAAGTTTTTGGATTTCACCTTCCTGGTTGTAGAATTTGAGGTTTAACTATGCCACAGTGATCTCAAATGTACAGGGTGAGCACCCTGGCATTATCAGCATTTGCTGTAACTCTGACCTTTATGTCATCTTCCAATTTTACCAGCACTAATTTTATAATTATTTCTAAGGCTTTATCACTGTGCTTCATAATGATTCTGGTGAAAATCTACCTCAATCCAGTTATCATTTGCTGTACTAATACCATGTAGCGTTCTTTTATTTTTTTTTTTTATTTTTAATCAAAACAGTTATATGGTACTAAATCAAACGTAAAATATTACCTGTTGTGTCTACAAAGTTTCCTTTGCCAGCTAAACTTTGTCATCTCATCAAAGAAAGATGTTGGGTTTATATTTGACCTGTTTTCTACAAAAACATGGTGATTGGCACTAATTATATTCCTTACTATTTGAATGTCATTTCATTTTTGTTTGTTTGTTTTTGTTTTTAACCAGGTACAAATTGGCACAGTGTTGTGTGTCTTGTCTCACTTGTCCCTTTTGAAGTGCTGCAGGAAATCGGTGCTTATTCCCTTTTTTAGAATATTCAATACTAACCATCCACTGCTTGTGTGAAAAATGAGTTTTTCTAAAAAGCTGAATAATTAGGCAAGTTTGGGTCCTTTTGCTGAAGTCCAAAAAGAGTTTTGCTGAAGTCCTTTTGCTGAAGGACTCCCAACTGTTATCCTAGAATATGTGGCAAATTAATTGTCTCCAACAAATACAATTCATTGACAACTTTCAGCCCAAAAGGTAAAGTTTTATGGAGCTTAAAACACCCAAAGAAAATATCTGAAAAAAGATGAGCTATAAATTGCAGTGAAGACTTCCTTCTGATCCACATACACACACAAATGTGCACTTTAAATATAATCTCATTTTACTTTCTGTATTTTTTATTTTTACCTCAATCAGCTAATTATATCTTGGGTGATTATTTTTCATCCCACTCTTCTTGCCATTATATATACGTGGTGGCTATTTTATGTGCAACAATCATAGGAAATAAATTTCCCCATTATCCCATGAGATGTTATTATAAGAAAAACGTTCAGAGCGAAATCGGGGGATTTAACAGGGCTGGAGGAAAACCTGATTTGTGTCATTGCCCTCTAGTGGCCTCGTTGCAGGTCTGCAGTAGCATGAAACGCAGGAGCTCGTTTTCCTCTTTGTGTGCACTCGGTTTCATGTCATTTCAGCTTCCTAAAGTTGTTTGTCCACATCTGTGTAAGCCACTAAAATAAGTATCTTACTGGTGTTTTTAAATGATGACAACAGGAGATTCTGTGGGTTTTATATTTTGCTATGGAAAAGAGGAAGATGCATGTAGTCCGTATTAACATTATTTACTGCGTGAGATTGGATAGGGAAACACTCGTGTATGATGGCTGATCATTTAAATATATACACTCTAGAGAAGTAGATTAATTTTTTGGCATCATTTTCTGCCTCCATTCCTGTGTATAGTTGTAAATTCATCATATAGTCCACCTAAGTCCTATAGTCCAGCCTACCAAATGTTTCATCCCATTTATTTCTAAATTATCCTTCCATCTTGTTGTGGAAATCTTCACTGGTATCTACAGGGACTGTGCAGGTCCACTTGCAGATGCAGAGGTGTTGAAGGCCCATGGGAGTTGATGGGTTTGCATCATGAACTTGCTGAGCATCTTCAACCTCATTGATATACACAATGATAAGCACTCAGCACCTTTCAGAGTGGTTCTTCACCATTGTCATGCTCAATGTTTGACACTGGACAGAGACCACAGAAATCAATCGGGTCTAATTCTCATTTTGCAAATAGAAAGCATGTAACCTACCCCCCCCACCCAATTCTATTGCAAGTTAATGTTTCAACAAATGTATCAGTAAAGTGCAGTAAGCATTATAAATTAGATATTTACAAGACATACCAATGGAAGAAAGAAGGGTGAATAATGCTTGTGTTGGAGAAGGATAATAATAAGAATGGCCTTTTGTGAAATGAAAAAATCAAAACAAAACTCGAGGCAATTATATTCATTTTAAATGCTACAATCAGAGGAAATGAAATACTGCTGCCGACTGGTTGTTTCCATTTTTTACTTTGAGTTAAAATACAGTGCACAAATGTATTATATCTTGTTAGTCTTAAAAATTGAGTGACTTTTTTGCCATAAAATGCCTGTCTAATATATATTGACTTTATATGATGTTATATTTCTGCACTATCCAGGAAGGAGAGGAAGGCAAAAAGCTTTACAGGGCATTTCTGAAATGACAGCACAGTTCTGGCTTTGATAGTTGTTTTAGGTTAGGCATTAATTTAGCATCACGAGAAAATCACAGCTTTCATTAGAGAGCAGAGCACAGGCAATTCAAACACCTGTGCAAAAGAGATGAAAGCACATTTATTTATAATCATAAAAACATAGAATCATTTAGGTCGGAAAAGACCTTTAAGATCAGAGATCCAACTGTTATCCTAACACTGCCAAGTCCACCCCTAAACTATGTCCATAAGTGCCACATCTACACATCTTTTAAGTACCCCCAGGGATGGTGGCTCCCACCACTGCCCTGGGCAGCCTGTCCCAATGCTTGACAGCTCTTCTGGGGAATAAATGTTTCCTAATATCCACTCTAAACCTCCCCTGGTGCCACTTGAGGCCATTTCCTCTTGTTCTATTGCTTGTTACTTGGGAGAACAGACCAACCCTACCTCACTACAACCTCCTGTCAGGTAGTTGTAGAGAGTGAGAAGGTTTCATCTAAGACTGCTTTTCTCCAGGCTAAACAACTTCAGTTCCCTCAGCCACTCCTTGTAAGACTGTGGTCTTCCCCAGTGCTGAGGTCAGACTGACAGGCCTGTAATTCCCCAGATCCTCCTTCCAGCTTCTTCTGATGCAAAATGTGTATCACATTTGCTAACCACCAGTCAACTGGGATCTCCCTCAATAGCCAGGACCACTGACAAATGACAGAAAGTGGCTTATTAAGCACTTCCACCAGCTCCCCTAGTACCTTTGGGTGGATCCTATCTGGTCGCATAGACTGGTGTGTGTGTAAGTGGTGTAGTATGTTGCTGACCATTTCCTCTTGGAATAAAGGGGCTTCATTCTACTCCCCATCCCTGTCTTCCAGCTCAGGAGGATGGGCACCTGGAGAATAACTGATCTTACTATTAAAGACTGAGATAAAGAAGGCATTAAGAAGGCCTTTCCTCATCCTTTGTCACTATATTTTGCCCTGCATCCAATAAAGGATGGAGATTTGCATGTTTGTGGATGTGCATTGAAGGCGTAGAAAAAAAATATTGCAGCTTTGATCTTACTTCAAAAATGACTCACTCCCTCTGGTGGGAACATTTAATTCTGAATGTGTGATGCTGATTTCCCTCCTCCTCTTGCATCCACCCCCCCTCGCCACATTCGCATTCATCTTGCTTCGCGTGACATCTGCTCTGTGTGCTGCAGAGCAGCACTTCGGTTTCTATGGTAGCTGCTGTAGCCAGCAGACCCATGGACTAGGTGGGAAAGGAGGAAGAAAAAGCCCAGTGTGATTGGATTTAGGTGCATGATGGTTGATCACCCTCTGCCATTGAGCTGGAATGTATTCTGAGAGGGTGCCCCAAGGCTAGGTTGCTCCCATGGCTAGCAACTGCTGGGGCATCTAAGGACAGGGGCATTTGCCTTCTCTTCCAGTGTGAAGTGGCTGAAGGACAATAGTCAAGTGGAGGGTGTGAAGAACAGCAGATTGTGGGTTTGGTTGAACTTCAGTCTGTGTTTCTTTTTGTCTTGTTTAGGTCTCCAATTTTGCAGTAAATGGTCCTCAGCTTCTGCCTCTCAGATGGTGAAAATGCAGATGCCAGACCTAAGATATTATAATTAAGTGTCTATTTATAACATAGTTTGACATTAGAATTACCATGTCATTTTTTAAACAAGAGAGGATAATGCCAGTTCACATTCTACACCTGTAGCTGGGGTTTTTGTTGTGGTTTTGGTTTTTTGTTTTGGTGGTTTTATTATTATTCTATTTTAAACACAGTTTTTGTTTAATTTATTCTGGCTCTGAATTCATTAAGAGGCCTGAATTAGCATCCTACCATATTGTCTGTGGCTTCTTCGCTCCTCTGTCTCCCCAGATATAAACACCAGGATTCTGAGCTGGCTTGCTTCAGCTACAGTGAGTCAAAGGAAACTAAGAAATAGAATAGAATAGAATAGAACAGAATAGAATATGTTTTGTTGGGAGAGACCTTTAAGATCATCAAGTACAACCATTACACAAGTACTGCCAAGACTACCACCAAACCTTGTTACTGAGGGCCTCATCCATACATATTTTGAACACTTCCAGGGACAGTGGTTCCACCACTTTCCTGGGCAGCCTGTTCCAATGCCTGAGCACCCTCTCTGTGAAGAAAGTTTTGCTAATATAGAAATCTAAACCTCCCCTGCAGCAACTTGAGACCATTACCTCTTTTTCTATCACTTGTTACCTGGAACAAGAGACTGACCCCCACCTCACTACAACCTCCTTTCAGGTAGTTGTAGAGATCAGTAAGGTCCCCCTGAGCCTTCTCTTCTCCAGACTGAACACCCTCAGTTCTCTCAGCTGTTCCTCATAAGACTTGTGCTTTGGAGCATTCACCAGCTTCTTTGCCCTTCTCTGGACCTGCTCCAGCACCTCAATGTCTTTCTTGCAGTGAGGGGCTTAGAACTGAACACAGGATTCAAGGTGCAGCCTCACCAGTGCCAAGTACAGGAGGATGATCTCTGCCCTGGCACATTTTCTTTAATGCTTAGAATTTCAGGATGCTAAGGCCAAATGTTTTGTCTCATGTGAACAACATTTTGCATTTTCAGGAATGCCTGCTATACTCTGTATGATTTTATTATCTATGTGTGTTTGTACCTTGCATCTTTTCCACTTTGTCAGTTATTCCCATTTAATTCTATATTATCTGCAACAGAGGCTTGATTAGTGTGCCAGATATCAGACCCCCTCAGTTTGTTTTAAGTAGTCGTCAGTGGTGTGATACATTCTCTGAATCTCAATTGTAGTCTGTTGCTTGTGGCTTTCTGGTGCTGTTCTAAAATAATGTAAATTAAACTTCATTAGAAGAAAAAAAAGTTACAGAAAATTATGGCAAAAGAAGAAAACCTTTTGCCAGGCTCCTTATGATCTATGGTTGCCATTTTAAAGTGGCACTTGGTTGCTTGTTCTACCCTTAGTCTTCTTCCAGTTTTCCTGTAATGGTTCTGTTCATTGCCATAACTTCAACTGTAAATGTTTTCTCTGGAAGCTGAGATCGTCCAACATTTTCCAACATTTGGCCCTGAACAGTTGTAGGCCCTGTGATCCACTTTGAAGAGATGGAACATGAATTCTGGTCATAGGAGATGCCACATCATGAGAGGGAGGGATGGCTTGAGCATTTACTTGGAGAAGGTTAAGATCTTTTCCTAAAATGATGTTGTGATGAAACTGTGAATAGTAGTGACATAAGACAAAAGACAAAAATCCATCAGCTGAGGGCTCTTTGCAATTATACAAACTTTTGATTAGTTAGATATTTTATAATAGCTGTTTTAGGCATAACATATATATTACATATTATATATGATGCATAATATATTATATATATCATATATATATATATAAATATATATTATAGATGTTATATACTGTTGTAAGTCACTTGGGCCCAGCAATTTACATGCATGGTACCCTTCTCATGTTCTCAACTTCTATTTGGTTTTTTTTTGCTTGATATATACAGCTCACACTACTGCTACTAGTATAATGTACACTAGCTCTTTCTTACCATTCTTAGAGTCTGTAACATCTTGGTTGTAGGTGGACCATAACTTTATTTGCATTTTATTCTGTTTCTTTTGCAACAGCTGTTTTGTTTGGTTTGTTTCTCGAGATCAGTCCGTCTATGACTTCTGTGTCTATGTATTGATTGATGTTTGAAGATAATATTAAAAATGGGATTAGCACATAGCAGTGATACATTAAATAGTGTAATTCATCATTCTGCAGAGGCCATCATTAATTTAATTTGTTTAATTAAAGTAACCCATTAAAATGCTGGTGCTGGATTTAGTTACTGGCATAAAACCACTACTGGCTTCCCGTTTGTTAATGGGACATAATATTATACGAGGTCTCAACAACTTCAACATTTTGCTAATTGAGTCAGCAGTTCAATTAGAAATTAGTGTTGTTGGGAAGGAAAAACAAATCAAATATAGAACCTAGTTAGCATTTAAAACTTAAAACAGGGGTTTCCTTATTTTCTTTTTACTGGGTGTGGGCATGAGGTTAGGTTGTTATGTGAACATTAAAAAATGTCATCACCTGACCTGCTTTATGTCTGACAATGTGTCACGTTTATACTTAGAGAAAGAAGCAAACAAAACAAAACGAAAAGGTAATGAGGTAGAACATGGAGGAGCTGCGAAATCTTCCTCTCGGAGAGCTCTGCGATGTTTATGAATGCTGTTGGTTCAGTATAAAAATGCAACCTGCAATAAAATACCACTTGGTAGTTTTCCATTTCAATTCGTACTTTTGGAATTTGCCCACGGTAGAAAAGACAAAAATTAAATAATTCCATATCTGAGTGTAAAGGCTCAAAATACATCCATGCTGGTAAGCAGCTTTAATTTCTACTCTGGTTTTGTAGCATTTTACACAGAGTAGACGAAGTCCGGTTTAGCCCTTTGGTGAACCATAGAATCCCAGATTTGAAGGGACCTCAAGGATCATCTGGTCCAACCTTTCTAGACAAAGTGTGACCTAAACTAGATGTCCCAGTGCCCTGGTCAAACAAATCTTAAAAGTGTCCAACACTGGAGAGCCCACCACTTCCCTGGGGAAATATTCCAGTGGCTGATTGTTCTCATGGTGAGAAATTGTCCTCTTGTGTCCAAAAGGAAAATTGTGTGTCCAGTCAGAACGTCCCCAGGAGTAACTTGTGCCCATCACACCTCATCTTTCCCACATAACTCCTTGTAAAAAGGGAGCCTCCATCTTCTTTGTAGCCACCCTTTAAATACTGGAACATGGGGATAAGGTCTCCCCTGAGCCTTCTTTTCTCCAGGCTGAACAAGACCAGTTCTCTCAGCCTTTTCTCATGTGGTTGCCCAGTCCTTGGATCATTTTTGTGGCCTTTCTCTGGACCCTTTCCAGTCTGTAAAGACTGGAGTTGCAGTGTTGTTAGCATTATAGGCCTAGCCTTCCTGCAGGCTGTCCTTCTGCATACCTGTTCAGGGTCTGCCTTCTCTTGCAACCCTCTCTCTGTGACTTAAGTTTGTGGAGCGTCAAAGTGAAGCCCCCAAACACTTTTTCTTTTTTCTGTACAAAAATACAGTTAGTGCCTGTGCTTTGGACTGGGTGAGCCATCCTGGATGTTCTACACCGGTTGCTAAAACTTGAACACAAGTGTCTGATGGCTTAGTAATTCTGTAGTAGGGGCTATGGTAAAAATTTGTTTGCCTAACATAGTACCTGGTGCAGTTTGAGGTGCTTTGGGATATCTGAGACACTTGTATGGGGCTGTTAGATAGGTTGAAGGACTTGCAGGAGCCCTGCATGCTTCTGGATCAGCAGCTGGAGATCAAAGCAAAATATCCATATATAGGTAACTGAATTCAACCCCTAGTTTACTAGAAGACACCTCTGCTGTAGGTTTTTCCAGAACAGAGTCTGATACATGAGCTACAATTAAACAACTTGTTTGGGTTCTCTCCTTGGGTGCTTTTGTTCTTTATCCCAGATGCATATGAAAGCTACACTGATAATGGTGGGCTAAACATGGTTATGGCCTGGCCCCAGTTGCTGCCCTGCAACCGTGCACACTCTCTAGTTGCTGGTGTGGTTGCTGGCATGGTTTTAGCCTTGTCTCACTAGCAATCTCAAAAGCAATGCCCATGAGAGATTTGAGGGTGATAAGGTGAAGAATACTTCCCAAGAGGCAATTTCAATGTGACCAGACCATAGGGAGAAGAGTCTGGTTGCTTGGATGTGAGCCCAGCTGCACCGCCTGGCCTATGGACTGCATAATGGGCAATGAATGATTGAGCACACTTTATTTTCAAGTATGAATGAAGCCATTCCACATCAAGAATTACTTCTGTGAATGAGAAGGATTTACACTGTTGCTTTTGATCATGGTGAAATCAAGGAATACACTCCTTCACAATTGTTTTAAATACTATACTTCACTTAGATGTATGTCATTTTGCCTTGTTGAAAAAATTGATGAAAGCATTTAGCAAAACCAGTGCCTTAGCCTTCTCTGGTGTTTGGAGATTTTCTGATGCTCCAAGCAGTGAGAAGGGGTAGGACCTGGGGGTACTTCTGGGTGACACTGTAAGGCAGCAAAGATGTACAGGGGGTTAGATCTGGGATCTATCCAGATACTCTTGGTAGAACTGGGGAATGAGAGCTGTAATGATAATAAGAAGACATTAGCTCAGACCCCTCTGCAGTATCGTGTACAACTCTGGTCACTCATCAATCCACTACAGATGCAGGAAAGTCTTACTAGTATGATCAGGGAATATGGAAGTATTAAATAAGAAAAGGTTGTCATCTGTTATCTAGTGAACAAACTGAAAAAAAATATATACTTTTTTTTTTTTTCTACAAATAGGGAAGGAGTAAATGTCAGGGAAGGGGAAAAGCTGTTTAAGATAATAATGTTAGCACAGATACAGGTGGGTATAAATTTGCCATCTTTACATCTAGGTTTGGAAATTAGATGTTTTATAATCATTAGAGCAGCTGGGTTCAGAAACAGCTGGCCAAACAGAATAGAGGCAATAAGAGATCTGATGATTAATGTGACAGTGCTCACAAAGTTCATGAAAGGAAATATGTGAACTTCCAGTGGCAGAAAACTGAAGTTGATAACACAGGAGGATGTCTTTCAAACCTCTGGCCCTATCAGTGCAAACTGCTACTGCTTTATGAACTAATTTATCCTAATTTTTTTCCTATTTTAAAAGAGCTGGGACTACATCAAGCCACTATACTGCATCACATGCCTTGTCTTTATGAATTTATAGATTCACTGGGAGAACCTTGTTTATCAGTATTCACTTTCCTGGACCCTTCAGTACACCCACTATACACAGCTGTTTGCGTAATGTCACAAGTTACAAAGCCTGATGCACTGAAAAGACATGATACACAGAAAATAAGCAAGTTCTATGGCCAGAGAATACACTGATTATGGTAGAAAGCTAGGTTTACTGGCATCATACTCTGACAGCCACTTAAATTGTAGATGACTGGTTGTCAACATCATCGTGAAATATGTTATCTAAAGTTACCCATGAAAAACTGGCACGCTGACCATAAAACTCCCAACATCTTAATGATGACCGTGAACAGAAAAGGCTTCTCTTTCCATGCAACAGTCTCGATTGTTATAAGATGGTTTCATCTTTTTGCAGGTTATGACTGATGAATCTTTCCCTGTTTTGCATTTATGTATATATATAGGTATATTTATTTCTCTTACTTTTAACATTTCCAAATGTCAGTTAAGTTCATAAAAGTGAATCTGATTAAAGATGAGGTAGAGGACCCCTAAAATTTGGGACCTCTCATGCACCGAAGTTCATTTAGATCCTTGTCAATTGGTATGTGAACTTGGGCAATAACCAAGAAGAAGTTAAGAAAAATGAGCGTGAACATACTCTTGCAAATTAGACATGCAGACCTAATCATAAAGTCCTAATTTTAAAGTTAACTAGACACTATGTTGTGATCAGCCAACCAGTTCACCAACAAATGATAGCTTTGGAATTTATTTCCACCAGTGAATATAGGGTGAATACAGATCACAAACAGGTAAAATACTTGAAATTAGCCTCTTGACAGAGAATGGATGATTAGAATCAAAAAAGTCTATATTCATGGAGTAAACTGCCAAATAGTCTGTGAATGAATGCAATGTGAGGTTTAGATCTTTTGAACAGATCCTCATTTCCACTTTCAGGCTTCATTTTGCCAAAGACATCAACACTTTAAAAAGTACTAGATGTTGGTCATCAGTGTTGTCTCCTGCAGGACCAGAGGTTTCTTGTCAGTAAACATATTTAATTTGGATGATCAGGGTATCTGGAAACAATACTGAATATTGTAGCACAGCCCTGATGTGGAGAACTGGATTGCAAATGTGGCTTGATTTATTTATTTTTTTTACCACTAGGTTAATTATTGCTTTGATTGTAGAGCTAGAATTGCCATCTGTCACAAGCTCTGTGGGATGACCAAGTTTATTTTGGCTTCATGTTTTGCTACATATAATGTTTATTATTCCCAAAATAATATAATGTGGGACAGATACTATCATCCTGGGACAACTTGTCATGTGATGACTTTTCTCATATCATCATACTGTACTCTAATGCAATTACATTTTCATGTGCCACTCAATTAGGCTGTGAGCTACGTGACATTATGTTGTGCATAGCTTAGAGTTGTGACACAGACAGGGGAAATGGTGCGTTCTGACTGACATATCTCATCTGTTTAATTCATGTTATTTCCATGTAACGAGTACCTAGCAGTTAGCCAGTAGCTTTCTTGAAAGTTGAGAGCACTTGGGAAAATAGGATATTACCATCAGATTAAAATATCTTCATTTTGTTAAGGATCCTTCTCAGATCTGTCACAAAACAGCCCTCTTCTCCTTTGCATTGTGAAGCTGTAAGATCAGATCTCCTGGTGCTGACTGCTATTGCTGTATTACAAGCAAAAAGGCATAAACACATCCAGTTTTGTTTGAGGCTTTGCAGATAAAGGTGAATATTTAACTATTATCCTAAACTGAAAATATTTCCAGGTGAGAAAACACAAGCCAGTGGAAAAACCACTAAATAAACATGCAGATGCATTACCCCGAGCTCAAGTCTTAGTTGAGTTTGGGCTCTAATTCTGGGGAAATGCTGTTCTTAGCCTTGCTATGGTGAGGGCTGCAGCTAACAGGAAAGTTTCAAACTCTTTGCTGTGTAAAGTTTGGGAAAAACTGACATTCTGAGCTAGAACTAAATTAAGGGATCAAGCTTACACACTGGCAAGTTAATACAGTGACAGCACCAAAGCCTCTTGCAGGTGTTTCCCCCCTCCCCCCCCAAAAAAAAATAAAATAGGTAGAGGAAAATTGTAGGATGTGTCACTCTTACCTATTAACTGCTAAAAAAATGCCTCCATGTCTCTGCATGCCATCCCACCCTGTCACTTCCTCCTTGCTTCCTCAGGCTTTTCCTTTGCGTTTTTTGATCTAGAAACAATAAAGGATTTTTGAACCCAAGATGTGTGTGCAGAACAACTGCAGAATTAGTGAGTTGTTTTGAATGTTTCATATTAAGCTAATCAACCATAAGGAGAAGGGAAGGGGCCAGGGTGCTACCTCCTTTTCCAGTTTATTGAAGTGATGCTGATGGAAATCCTTAAGACTATTTCTAATCATATAAAAAGCAGGAAAATAAAAGAAGGAAAATTAATTGCCAGCAGCCTAGCTTTCATGATGAGCTCTACTGTCAAAATGCAATGTCTGTCTATAGGCAGTGAATAAAGTGCATGTGATTTCCAACTCCAGGAGATGAGAATATAAAATCTGTAGCTGGTCTCTTGTCACTGCCTCTTCTGGACGACCAGAAAAAAATCCTTTGGTTGTGGGTTTTTTTTCTCTCTTTTCACAATTGTTCTGTGGAACACTGTGCAAACAAGCTTCAAAACCTGGGTTACCAAGCTTTTCAATTAAATTCCCATCAAAATCACAAATACAAAAATCAGTGTGGTTCATCTAGCATTTCTAAAGCAGCTCATATACTGCTGGGTAAATGACACACCGGCAGTGTTGGTCTCCTCCCCCCC
>NDXB01003082.1:51455-62475 GCA_002631895.1 Agapornis roseicollis
CCCCAGTTGTTTTGTTAATGATTTAAAATATCAGATATTTTAGGGTCTTACTTCCAAAACTTGAAACAAACTTAGAAGTCTGTTTTCCTCTCCTTCATGCATTAGATATGACTTCTTAGAAACCACTTGGTTATTACTTCGTGTGTGTGTATTTTATATCAGCTGTTTTGTTGGTAGGATACCAATAAAAGCATATTCTTCCTTGGGCAGCAGTGCTGAGGACCTGTGAAATGCAAGCACATGGGTCTGTGTGTGCTCCAGAGGACACCCTCCAGCCATGCCTGAGGCACTGCTTGCAAGTCCCGTCATAGGGCAGAGCTATTTTTGAAGGTGAGCCTCAGAGGATACACATGAGGTACTCAAGGAGATTTACAATTTCAGACAAGGTAGCAGCATCTGGAAGCATTGTAGATGTTTTTGCTGACTGTCTTTGCAAGCGGGTGCAAAAACAGTGGCAAATTGTGAACCTAGCTGCAGTGTCAGCATCATTTTAATTAAATATATATTGCTTTATTTAGCTATATAGATAGCATCAGTTGTATTATTTCTTTAAATAAAGGACTGGAATGCAAATGGTGTGCATTTAAGTGTAGAGAGACAATGATGGTATTATAGCAGGAAAAAACATCTAAATGAAACACATAGAAAAGATTCTCAGTGATATTACTGCTTATGTCAGACTCGGTTGAAATGTGCATTCACCCATTATCTTAACTCCTCATGTGCACACAAATCACATTCCCAGCTTATTCGGAGCTTGCATACTGTTAGCACAGTCACCAGGGTGTTTGGGCAGCATTATTAAAACAGCATTAGTATGCAGCAAGGTGCTCCTCACCCTGCTAAATCACTTTGTAAAGTAGGCCTTCGAGCTCTCCCTCTTTTTGTTCTGACAGCGCTACTCCTTGTGCTTCTGATGCAAGACTAATAAGACTTAAAAGTAGAGTGCTGAATTAAGTAGATGGGAAATGAAGGCAGGGTAGAGGCTAAACTGGGGTGAAGGCAAAGAGTGGGCAGGTGGGAAAGACAGAGGGAGACTGAACATAGATGTGGAGAGGTCCCAGGGAGTTGGGCTGTGGGAATATGGCACAAGAGGCCTGAGCAGGAGGGAACTGGAGCTTATTCGGGATCTGGTATGATAAAGATGGCTGAAGTGTCAGCATTAAAGAGCAAAAAAAATTAACAAAACCCAGTATCTGCAAACCAAGATGACCCAGTGAAATGTGGAAAAGAAGAGAATGAGGAATATGGAGGACATAATGCACAAAGGAAATAGAGACATAAGTGGCTGGAAAATTAGAATATTTCTGTTGTAAGGAAAGAACATTCAAGTCGTCTTTTTTTTCCTACTGACTTTCAGTTCAAGAATGCTTCTAACCAAACAGAACGCTGTATTCCTGATCCTATATGGTATTTTTTAACACTTGCCAAATGGTGTCTGCTAGCTTGTAACAGATGTAAAAGATTATATCCCAAATCTGCAAGAATTGTCACTTTATACTTGCAAAGTGAAGATGTCTTGACTAGAAATACAGGAAGAATGAATTATGCGTGGAAAGTGCTGCATGCCTATTTTTAATGGTGCATGGGCATAGTCTGGAATATTATTTGTTTTCTTGGCTTACGTTTAAGAGGGGTGTGAGTAGGGAAAGAATAAGAAGGTGAAGAAGGAAATCTGCCTTAAAAGCATGTGCTGAGATTTCCTGATGACAGAGACACAAGTCCAGCACTGCAAAGCAATACTGCTCTGTGAGGAACTAAAATTAGTATGTATGAAATGCTAGTAACTTCATGGCACCATTGTCACCATCACTAATAAAATTGCATTACAGCTGCAGGGCAAGGCAGCATTAACAGTAGGCTCCCTAAATTCAGTCCAGTTAAATGGTTTATTTATTAATTAGCAAAGCAGAAGCAATCCTGATCAGAGCAGCATTTTCCCTTGTGGCATGGAAGAGGAATGCACATTTCCTCCCATTGTTTTGAAAGTGACAATTTCGAACATCAGGTGGAAGAAGACATGACAACTTTCCCACTGTGCTGGCTTGTTGCAAGTGATACATAGTCCATGCTCCCCCATCAAAGACCTCACGCATCCCTTGTTTATATCCAGTTGTAAAGAATGGGGAGAATGAACAGCTTGCACATCAGAAAGTTTGTATTGGAGGGGAGATTAATGAGATGAAGATGTACTTGCTAGAACTGTTTGGATCCTTAGAGGAGTCTGAATGAAAGACTCCAAACAGAGAATGTGTTCAGGTTGTAGCTTCAGTACATCATGATACATATAAGCAGGAATACAATTGGTATTTCATTTTAAATTGAATTTTTAGTCCCTCGGTTAAGGAAAACAGATTTCTTTCCAGTAGCTCTATTATTCCTTGTAGGCTGTATGGGGCAGGTCAGAAAACACATTCTTTTCCTTAGGAAACATCAAGATTGTTGGGGTTGATGTGCTTGATTTTGTTTCAAATTAAAACATTTAAACATTATTTGATTTTTGTGTGCATGCGAAAGAACAGAGATATCCTGAGAGAGGGAGGATTTGTGACTAGTGCTCAGTCTGTGATTTCTGGGAGACTGCTCCCCAGCCCTAATTTCTTGTTCCTGGTGATGCGAGACCTCCAGCCACATTTGCACTGACCCTGTATTATCAACTGACTGGAAGAAGCCCTACCTTGAGAAGTTTTCATGGCAAGCAGCAAATTCTTCAATTCTGATCTAATGATTATAGATACTTTAGTGGAGAGCTGTAGGAGAGAATGAAGTTGATTAAGGCAGCACAAAGAGCAAGAAGCAAGGCTTCATTAGGGATTTCTTCCCAGCCTCTAGTGATGAATGAGACCTTAATGGGTGTTTCCATCAATTAATTCTTCCCATTATTTAGGGGACTTCAATGGCCTCTCAGTATCCTCTGGTTTTCCTCTCTCTTTTTTTATGGGCTCAACCATTGAGAACTGACCCTGATCTCTGTATGAGATGACGTTGTATTGGTACTTTGCTATTTAATAACTAATAACCTTATTGCAACTGTATAATGGAGTTGGGTGGTTGAGAACCTTCATAGTTCTCTCATTATAGGCCATTAAGCAGTCCACATGCTCTGTAGGAATACTGCTACAGAGCTGGCAGAGCACACATGATGTGTTTGTCTTCTACTTCTGTAACAAATAAGACATTATACAGTAATACTCCTTCCTTTCACTGCCTCTTCCTTTTGGAAGGTATGGAAAATATGTTCAGCCTCCAGTAGGTTGGTTTGGTAGGTGCCTACAGCTGGCATGACTTTGGCAGTTGAAAGACCCAGGTGCTTGGCTCTGACCAGTTTACCCATGACATCTACAAATCAGTTCTTACATAACATGGCTTGGCCAGCTTGCTTCTTGAAGTATGTGGTTAGTATTATGGTTAGTACCTGACTTTCTTCTCAGTTTTTAAAATCTAATTTATTCTTCAAAATCTTGAAACTGTGGGTAGTGAATGTGTCACCATAGTGGAAGAGTAACAACAAACACTGTATGCAGTGACCAAAACACCCAACTGTTTACATCAACATGCAATGCCTCTAACAAGTTTTTAGATAACTATGGTTTCATTAAGAATTCCATCTTGTGATGTTGTGGTGTGTATCACACTCAAGCATGTAAAATCACAGAGTGTAGTAAGGAAGTCACATTCAAGGCTAAAATTACATTAAAATTTTGGCATGCCCAACGTTTTTTGAGTGAAAAGTGACATCAAGATTCCTTTAAATTCTGGAAATATGGCTCCTGCCATGTGTTTGCAATCATGACTTTGTGCTTGTTGACTCTGAGGGAAGCAATTAATCCATTTTTGGGTCATAGACTGGGGGATCTGCTTTTCATATTGTAACAAATGTCTCTTGGTTCCTTGGGGAAAAATCTGTCCTATATCATGGCAGCGTAATTCTGGGTTTTTGTATGTGTGTTATATTCTCATGCAGCTATAGCTTCTGTACTACACATGAAAATTGCAGTGACCCCATGCAGACCAATCATTAGCTGATATAAATAATCACAGCCCTGGTGGTTTCCAGGCGTTCACTTTGTTTTATGCTAGCTGAGAATATGACCCATATCCTTTCAAACCTGCTGTAGTAACAAACTCGGAGCCCAATCCTGCTTTCAGCAAGCCTAGGAGAACTTTTGCAAATGGCTAATGGTGCCTGAGAAGGCCCCAGTTCTTATAGCTTGCTTTATGTACTACTTGCAGTTTTAAGGTTTGGGAATATGTTAACTTAGCTCTGATGAGAAGGGGAAAAGGCAGCAGTGCTGTTCTTCATCTGCAGAAGTACATTTGTTGGGTAGGCTGTGTTCTTTTAATGCTTTCCTCAAATGCCATTTTGTAACAGTAAAATGCTCACTAAAAATACTAAAATATTTTTAGTTGTCGAGTACAAATCAGATTGAGCTGCACATTTCCCTCGTGAGTAAAAGTGATGAGTTTGTGTTCATTAACTCGGGGCCATCTGGTGCAGACATGCTGCAGTCTGTGAATCAAACATGCATCAAACTCCAGGGATCAGAATAACTGCCAGACCCAGTGTTTGGGGGGCTTAGGGGTGGAGGGAAGAGGAAGAGGGTAGTCAACTATATATTTCACTCCTTTTAAAAATTAACTCTTCTCTACAACAGATTTCAGAGTTTAATGGTATGTTATTGTAAAACTGTGTTCCAGGCTCATCAGTGACCATTTGAGTAACCTTCAGGCTGCTTGCCTGCCATTAAAGTAATTGTACCTGTCATGCTGACTACTTTGTGTACAAAATGACTCAATAGTACTGTGTCTCTCTACTTAAATAATGCATCTTGAGGGTGCAACTACACAGATGCATATAAGAAATAAATCTAAACAGTTTTTTTTAGGTTTTTTGGATTTGCACTGATGCAAGCCAGTGTTGTGTTCACTTACATTGGCATAACTGATCAGATTTTGAACCGTATTCACAGAAAATTTGAAAGAAGAAGGAGTTGTAATTAAAGGCCTTGATTCTATCTTTAAAGTCTTTTCCAACCTAAATGATTCTATGATTTTATAAAATCTGCTCCGCTTACCAACCTGTCAGCCTTTGTATGTTTCTCTCCCAAGTGTCTCCAGACTTCCTTCTTCCTACCTCTCCTATATATGTTTTTTCTGGGCTCTACCTTTGTCTCTCCAAGCTCACATCTGTCATGGGCTGCAGTGGTAGCTGACTGGCCCCATAGGGTCCCATAGGTGGCTGGTCCCAGTTTTAAGCCTGCATGTATTTTGAGATGATCCAAAGTCACCAGGTTCCACCTGCAAAACTTGTGACTTTGGGTCTCGGGGTACTTTGCACAGCCAAAATGAATGCATGTGTAAACTTTGCTTTTTCTTTCTAGGCTCCATCCACATAATAACCTATTACACTGATTTTATACAAGGTTGTCTTGTTTTGTGTCACTCTAAACATCTACTTATTCTAACTTCAGTAGGTTTTACTTCCCTGATATTGGGAGGGGTAGAGCCTCCAAGAGGGAGATGAAATTATTGTGAGCTTGGTGAAAGAGACATGTATCTAAAGCCATAAAATGGAGTGCTGCAGCCATTGTCCATACCATTTGAGTTGTTTCGGTGGTACCTTGCAGGGTTTTGCATAGGTCATCAGTAACTCTCCTGAGGATCTCCTAGGTGCTTAATGCCAGTGTTTGTGCAACTGAATTGAACACCCAGAGCCTTCAGAGCAATTCTGCTGACCAAAGATAGATATTTATTTTAGAAAGAATTGAATTTCTCTCTGGGCTCCACTAGGCTCATTTAATTTGCCCATACATGTATATCAAGTGCTGTTAAAGATGATTTTGGATATCTGAGATGACAACAGAAAGCTGACAGTTATGACTTGGTATCCAAAGGAGATTGGAGCCATGGGAATGGTAGTCAGGGGTTGGACAAGATTCCCTTTGGCATCTCAGATGCTTATATTTGACACCTATGGTTGCCTGTATTTATCCAACTACATCCTGCAGTAAGACTTTATTGTCTTTAAATGGAGCTTGGAAAGTTTCCTGTAAATGCTCAAGTCAAAGTTTCTGGAGGACAATCCCATTTATCTGTTTTGTTAGATGTCCTAGGGCATAAGCTGTATTCTCAGTATCTGTAATGTACTCACTGGCTCGTAGTGTAGAAGTTGTGTCCATCTTGCAGAAACTGTGTTTCCTTACTAAACCAGGCACAGTTCCCAGGTGGGGAATAAAGACCAGAACTTGTGGCAGTTCTGCCTGTAAATGAGAAATGACACAGCTGAAACCCAGGGTGAAATCCATACAGGAGATGGGAGAAGATTCAGGTCCATTGTCTGTAACTGGCTTAATGAAAACAAATAGAATCATAGAATAGTTAGGGTTGGAAAGGACCTTAAGATCATCTAGTTCCAGCCCCCCTGCCATAAGCAGGGACACCTCACACTAAACCATGCCACGCAAATAATATATGTATTATTAATGTCTGAAGGGAATGAGAGGAGGAGTAAGTAGTAACTTCTAAGCGAAGGTCATGTTTCCATGACAATACCTGTATGACTTGATAATCCATATAGCATAAGCTTGTCTGTCCTGCTGGGATGTATTTTGTTGTATTTGGAAAGAAAAATTCTGCAACTCAAACAGAATTACACCTTTGGAAAAGTTGGTTTTATTTTGTTGGATTTTTTTAAGATTCCCAGTCTTTTTATCACTCTCTTAAATGACTCATTCCATTGATGGGACCTAGTCAAAGGAGATAACAATGCTGCACAGCCCCTTGTTTCCTTTCTCTTTTCTCTTTGAGTTTTCTCATCAAAATGACCATTCCTGCTCTGTCTCCTAATTTCCTGCCTGGATTCAGTCACTCTGCTCTCCCATTAAGGGCAGTTTTGTGAATGACATCTTTGAAAGTTCATCATTGCTTTCATTTGACTACAAGGGAAATGTCTGCTTGCTCATCACTTTTGGGAAATCAAGTTTACTTTCCAAAGAAGTCTCTTTTTCAGTACTTTGTACTAGAGTCAGTATGTTTGTTGATTCTTCCTTTGTGCCACCTCCAGGAAAAGAAATGCATCTTTATGCTCATTTACACAAGAAAGCAGTGACTTTCAGGCTTTAATAGCTCATTTTTTTAGTAACTTTTTCCATAGGACATAGTGATTCCTTATAATTTTTTATTAGAAGATGTTTTGAAGTTGTACCAATTTTGTTCTCAGTAGAGTTGCTTTTCCCCCTTCAGTCTCATGACATTTGAGTTTGAGTCTTTGGGATTTGGATGCTCCTAAAATTCTGGATTCTGATTCTTTTTGTATTACCTGCCTGTCACTTAACCTCATTATATACTCGCTTTATGATCTCTTTGCACCATGAATGCAGCACATACACAGCAAGCCTTAGTAAAGATGAAAATCAGGTGTACAATTTTTATTGAAGGAAAACTAAAGGCTCATTACAGCACATGACTTTGCGTTGCCTTGAGATGTCTAGAGCTTCCCAAGCCTTTGAGCAGCAGAGCACCCCCAAAACTGATCTAGCACAACTTCCAGCATCCAAGCACATTGTGTTTCATCCCCCGGAACCATGGGTTTTTGTGATTTGCTCTCCACACTTCCCATTATTGCAATCCACAAGGCAGTTATTTGCTGTTTCATGGAAATTATGTGTTTAGGTGAAATTCTCAGTCAGATAGAAGTACCTCAGGAAAGTGATTTTCAATTTGTTTTCATTTAGGCTTACTGAGAGAGGCTCACTTGTGCTTTCTGAGAGAGACTTTATAACTACTAATCTCCAGGAGCAGAGATCTTGGAGGCTGCAGCAGATAAACCAAGGTTATTTTCATAGATCTGTACTTGGCTATTGTCTGTTCCTATTTCCTTTCAGAAATTGCATCTTGTGTCAGAGAATAAAAAGAAGGAATTTTATTCAGTATTAGAGACTTTATTATTACTCTTATTCTGTTCTTTCCTCTTTTCTTTCCTTGCCTGTCATGTGTAGCTGTGTGCATATCTTCCAGGGTAGCAGGTAGCCTTTTCTACAGTCCCTCAGTGGTTTAATAGGCTCAGTCCCAACAAACTCAGCAAAGTTCAGGCTCCTCAGTTGCTTTGAGGATTTCAAATATGTTAACTCTGAAAGCTAACAGCGGCAGTGACTGTCACATACTATGCCAACGTACTGTATCTAGAGGGATGCCAACGTACTGTGTCATGAAGCTATGGCACAATATTAACTGACAGGGTAGAGCCAGCCCATCTCCCTTCATAAATACAACTGTGGTACAGCTGTGTGGTCGCACTGGGGTATGTGGGAGCAGTATAAATTTAAATGCTTTCATTCCATCTGGATCTTCTTGGCTCTACTCTGTAAGTCTAGAAGAGCTCTTTTTTGAAGCAGTGTATCTGAAGAATTCTGTTTAATGTGGATAAATAATCCGTTGCTATGTGTTGGTCAGAAAAGAAGGATGGAAAAGTCCTAATTAATCACATCTCTTCCTAATTGGCTATGGCAAAGAGATTTCTAAGCATGCCAAATGCATAAAGTAACCAAATAGCTGGCTTTGCCTAAGTAAGATAGAGACTGTTTCTGAAAATGTTGGAATGAATTTGCTTGGATTTGCTTTGAGGAGATGGCAGCAGAATGTCAGGTAGATTAATCTTGGCTTCTGTACATCCTGTCTCAGAGTGTCATCCCTTTGCCTCCCATCCACTTTGCCCAGGAGTTTGACTGCAGCATTTTTAGCCTTGAATTCTGAATTGTTCTGATGAGGCTCACATGAACCAAATACAGTTTGACTAGCACCTCTGAAGCAAGTAATGTTCAGTGAGTGAGTAGAATTAAATTGTTGGCTATGTGAGGAATTTATAGTCTTAACCATTAGCTTTCTTCATTTTGGTTCACAAAGTCTTTTAAACAGCCTGTTTGGACTATATGCAGACTGCAACTTTACAACATTTCCAAGCAATAAAATGTAATGTTGACCATTTCTATTGGCTGGTACTTTTGGATAACCTTACTGTCATAAATCTCCTTCCTTGGTGGGGAACAGTCCAAACCAAACCTGAAAGGCAGGAGTCAGTTGTCATCTGCATGTACGCGGGGTACAGAAAGCTGGGTGCTGTGATGGTATGTCAGTTGGAAAACATTCTGAGCCTTTGGCCCTCTGAGCTTCTGCATTTTAGAAGTTACCCCAGGAAATACTTTGAGTTATGCCCAGACATTTGAGATTAGTATTTGTTATCCCATTTGCTGGATGTGAGCAGCCATTTAGCACAGCTGCTAGTCCCCTTGTGTCAAACAGGTCCTTGTTGTCCAAGCCCAGCACTGTGGCCAACAGAAAACATTCTACAGAGCCTTTAGGCTTGCAGTGATACATGATTTTCCCCACTATCACATATAAAAAGTATGAGCTTTTCTCGTGCACCAGCAGCAGCATAAAAGGCAAGATGGGTAAAAGAGAGTGAGATAGCACTGGCATAAGAATGGCTGCAATCAGGTTATGATGAGATTATATCAAATGTGTTGTGATAGTTCTAATAATTAATTGTTTCTTAAACCATGAAGTCTATTTGTTTGATCTTTCTTCTGCATTTCTGAAGCAGTATATAATTTATTTTTCTTCCTTCTTTTTTCCTCACGAACCATATTTCTATAGTTCGTACTTGATTTAGTAACCATAGCAATGAAATAAATGCATTATCTTCATTTACAATGGTGTCTAAATAGGTACTCATCTCTGTGTAAATCCTTTAACAAGGGATAGTTTCCTACCACCATAATGAGAAAGCTATGAGCTATGTTATTGAAATAATTTTCAGTTTGATTTTGTGACATCAAGTTAAAAAGTCTCTGAAAACGTATTTGTGTCTATTTTATTTCTCAAGAGTATACATAGAAATATATAACCAGAACATTCCAGGGGTATTTTTTGTGGCGAGAGAGAACATGGTTAGCATTACATCTTTCCTGATACAAAGAAATGCATTAATACCTTTTATTTTCTTGTGCTACCCTCACATTATCTATAACTCAGAAGTTTCTATAGACACACACACACAAAAAAAGAATGCATGACTTTTCTTGTCTAAGGAAAAGTACATACTCTTGTGCTTGGGCAGTCCTTACAGGAATAGATGTAAACTGTGTTCATTTCCTAAGGTTAAAAATAAAAGCATCAAAAGCAAACGAAAAAAAATCTCTTTTTGTGTTCTTAACAGACTGTTTTTTCAACTTGGTGGCAGATACATGACTCCCTTTAGCTTATTTACCTTTTATATAGTAATTCTGTTTATCACAGACTTATGTAAACATAATGCAGTCATTTTCTAGAAAACAGATGTAGATTTCTATTTACACTACAGTCATGCTATAGTTTCACAGCACTTGTAAGAGTTGAACATCACATTTGAGCAGCAGTTTGCAACTATTTTATTTTGGCACAATCAGAGAATGCTGTGGTAGATTTGCCCTGAAATTATAGCGTTCCCTCTGTGCATCACGTTCTTTCCATACCTCTGCCATAAGCAAAAATGCAGAACTAGTGTCAACACTGAATCCTATTCAGATAAATTCAAACTGCATGTTGCTACATGCACCATGAGTATCTCTTGGATAGAATAGCGTTACAGCTACTGGCATTAAATTTAAGTCTTTTTGCTCCAGGCATATAGTTTAAAAGAAAAGGCTTATTATCCCTTTTAAATATGGAGCCGAGATTTCTAGGAAAGAGAAGCTGGAAAGGATTTGCATCACCAGCAAATCAGAGACCTAAATCAGACTTGCCTGAAAATTTTTCACAGAAGTATTTCTATGGCTTTAGCTAAGGGAAATTTTCTAATTAACTAAGGGATGTTTTGGGCTTTTTTAATCTTCAGGTAGCAAAGCCTCTCAAAAATACATTTTGGACTGTTGATTATATATATATATGTTGAAATATGTATGTGTACATGTGCAATAAATGCAGCCATTGTCTAGATTTTTGCTTTTTCATGACAGTTCAAAAAAAAAAAAAAAAAAAAAAAAAA
>NDXB01003082.1:62506-77633 GCA_002631895.1 Agapornis roseicollis
ATTCCCGTTCCAATGGGCTTTTTGGTGGAAAGCAAAGAGCGAGAGCAATGCGGCTTGCACCGTTTGATAGCTTATTGTTCGCTGCACAGGAGAAGGAAAAAAAAAGAAAAAGTGGGGTAAGAACAGATTAAAATGCAATGCTTTGATTTGATTTGGGGTTTTTTGGGTTGGTGTTTTCTGTTTTTGTGTGTGAAAGGAAAGAATCTACTTTTAACTGTAAGCCTTAGCTTCTGGCCATTGCCTGTGTGTTATAAATGCCCAACTGCAAAAGCCAGCTGCTGACTCCAGACTTTTAAACTCTGTATATCTCTAATAGGCTAAATCAAGAAAAAAATCTCTTGCAAGTACACAGCATAGCTGGCAGCAGGATAAGTAATTTATACATTCCCTGGGGTTTGCAGGGAGTCTAAAATTGAAGTTTAGCCCTATGTCCTAGTAACATCACTTCTGTAGTACCTGACCATATGTTATTCAAACACTTCTCACCCTTGTCACTACCTGGGTTAGAGCTTTTACTGCTTGAACTAAAACTGTGCCCTAGTTGGGGGCTGCAGCAGAGTTGTACTCTGCATTTTGGGCACAGAAGGAAGCACACAGGGCATAGAGGGCTGTAGTGTGTCTCTTCAAAGGAGGGAGGTGTGTGCTGTTTGATTCAGCAGGAAAACCCTTTTATCTTGCGAAAGCCTTCTGAAATATGATTTCTTTTTACTTCTTGCAGTACTGGTTTTGATGACAGTGCAGGTAGTTCCTGCAAAAGGAGGTGATAATTTTAGGGGGAGGTGTTAAAGGCAGAGGCTGCTCCTCAAGACTAGAGTAAAATAAGAGTGAAGCCTTGTAATGGACAGATCTCTGAACCCTAAATAATGACAACAGAAGTAATTGTATTATGGTGATGATCAGTCCTTTCTTTTATGTATAGTTAATAGAGGGTAAATTTAGATGAGATCTTAGGAAGAAGTTGTTCCCTGTGAGGGTGGTGCAGGTTGCCTGGAGAAGCTGTGGCTGCCCCATCTGTGGCTGTGTTCAAGGCCAGGTTGGATGGGGCTTGGAGCAATCTGCTCTAGTGGAAGGTGTCCCTGCCCGTGGAAGGTGTCCCTGCCTGTGGGAGGGGATTGGAATGAGATGAGCTTTAAGGTCCCTTAGAATCCATTCTATGATTCTATATGTCTCAAAGCAAAAGTCATAGAGGGGTAATGGGAAAAGAAGGTGGTCATCCTATCTCACCAGAAAATTCATGGGCTCCTTTCCTATACATAATTTTCTAAACCAGGTAGTTGTTATAACAAAACCCAGTGTTTTCACAACACAGTATTCAGATTCCCGGTATTTCTGAGGTTATTAAGAATTACTGTGTCAATGGACTGATAAAAAATACAGTGTGATGTTTGCAATATAGAACTGCGGGGTGTATCTCATGTCTTCAAAGTTCAACCTTATGTTGTTGCAAACAATATATTACCTGATCAGAATTTACTTAATAAAGCATCCCTTCTCCAATTTCTCTTCCACATGTGAGTCTTTTGATGGACACCTCTATATCCTTAGATTTTCTAAGGCAGGGGAAATCAGATAATTGATTTCAAAGTAGCTGATTATGGAAATATGTGGTGGAGACAATTTCACTCTTCCATCATTCAGAGCTTCTGAATAGTGCAGGACTGCAAGAGTGAAGATACCAATGGTGAATAAATTATATTTGCACAGGCTCTGAAGCCCAAAATTCTAATTTCAGGAGCTCTTCTTAGAATCCTTTTGCAGCACTGATTTCCCATAAAGGAGCCCAACACATTGTTACAGGTCTGCTGCAGTGGTTCTCAGCAAACTTAAGGAAATTCATGTGGACTGCACATTGAAGATTCAGCAGACTCACATACTCAGAGAAAATACCTGCGTACCCAAAAGTTACAAGACAGATTAAAGTATCGGAAATAGTGTGGCCAGCAGGACTAGGGCAGGTATCATCCCTCTGTATTTGGCACTGCTGAGACCTCACTTTGAATCCTGTGTTCAGTTCTGTGCCCCTCACTATGAAAGAGACATTGAGGTGCTGGAGAAGAGAAGGCCTAGGGAGACCTTATCACTCTCTACAACTGCCTGAAATGAGGTTAAAATGAGGGGGGTCAGTCTCTTCTCCCAAGTAACAAGTGATAGGACAATAGGAGATGATAGCCTCAAGTTGCCCTAGGAGAGGTTTAGATTGGGTATTAGGAAAAATTTCTTTCCCCAAATGGAATAGGCTGCCCAGGGAAGTGGTAGAGTCTCTATCCCTGGGGGTATTTAAAACATGTGTACATGTGGCACTTAGGGACAGGTTTAGTGGTGGAAGTGGCAGTGCTGGGTTAAGATGTTTTCTAACCTAAATGATTCTATAATTCTGTGATTCTGTGCAAGTATTTCTGGTGGCACATGAAAATACTGATCCAGGAAAGACTGACACTATTTACCAGAATATTGGATATATATTGAGATTCCTCCAGCTGCTACAGGAAGGTATCAGTATGAACGTGCTACCAGAGAGGACTTGATCTAACAGAACAAACTGAAAAAAAGCACTAGTTTTTTGGCATACATTTCTTTCACATCTCTTCTGTGTAGGGTCCTTCAAAATCCTTGACCTGAGTGGTTTTGTCATCTCAGACTTCCTTTGGTATGTGTTCATATTCAGACTACCTCTGGTTTCCTTTTGGTGCAATATCCTGGTGTTTTATCCCATCCAGATTTATAAAATCTGATTATGCATCAGATCTGAAATGTTGATATTACTAGCTGGCATGCTAGGAAAGAACATCTATGGTGACATGCAGGTCCTGCATATCAGTGTTAGTAGAGCTGGTGGAGTACAGAGAGCGTGTAGGTGACCAGATATCTGCTCAAGGAGAGCAGAATTTCCCCTGTGTCCTATGATTAGGTCTCCATTAACTATACAGGGAGTTTAGGCACCTAATATGCATGTAAACCCATATATGTAGACATCTATATGAGGGTGTGTCAGTCTCAATATCAATTCTTCCCAGGGACCAAATGATCTGCCATAGATTAAATGATCTCGTGTCATTGGAATTCTTCTGACACATTCATCCTGGTGTAAAGCAGTCTGTCCAGATATGTACAGGTCAATTATAGGTTGTATATCCTACCTGCCAGCCCTATGTAGATGGTTAGGATGTTTTAGGGCACTGCAAGTGGCATTGTGTGTCAATGGCTGTAACAGAATTCAGTCCATGTAGATACCCAAATATAGATGTCTGAGCCTGATGCTAGATGTCAATCTTAGTTTTCTAGAAAGTTATTCTTTGATCTGTCAGGTAAGGGTGTAAGGGAATTCAGTCTACAAATGCAAAGCATATGTCAGTGCAGTAGATGACAACATTCCAAACTCTCCCCAGTCTCCTCGGGACATTTAAGGCATTCATTTCAGAGGCAGTTTCTTTTCATGAACATAATTTGATTCTAATCATCTTTATACATGTAACATTAAGTTTTTCATTTGCCTCATTAACTGTTGCTTTAAAACTTAGATGGTCGAATATTAATGAAGTACCAAGCTCTGGGACAGATCATATCCTCATTCACCAAATTCAACACTGTTTGGGGTATTTTCATCATAAATTTTCATCAGTTTCCCTGTATGCACAGATCAATCGCTTTTCCTTTTGCCAGAGGAAGATTTATTATAGCTGAAAACAAATATCCCAAATTACTCGTATTACTGTTCCAGAACGGATGTCTTTTCTAAATACTGTGTCCTTCATCTGCCCTCTGTTGATGTTTTGGGTGCTATAGGGTATCTGAAATAGCATTAGATGCCTGTCTTCAGGCAACAGAATTGTACCCAGGGCAAACTCTCTGCCTGCCAGTGGAAGTTTTCCTCTGAGGCATCTGGGAACAAAATACTATTTAGTATCTATGTCAGTGGTTCTAATCATTGTCCATGGAGAAATTACCTATAACTTTTACAAAATTGAGGCTCGTGCTTCTGGATGTCATTGTTTCAGCTATTGAATTGTAACAGAATAAGTTTAAAAGAAATGAAAACAATGTTTCTTAACACTTCTTTAAAATGTTTCTTAAAAACAAACCTAATTGCTGTGTTTTCATGAAGATATTTTGTGCCTACAAATATGAAAGACAATTATCTGTTTCGGGTCTACTAAAAGAAGATGGTCACCAGAGAAACACGGATTAAAAAAGTTGAAAATAGTTCAGTACTGGCAAGCAGCTCTTCTCCATGTTATCTGGCCTTTAACTTAGCAAGCGTATACATTAGTTGATATATTTTACAGAGAACTCATGTATCACAGATGCTCATGGCTGCAAGCATAAGACATGTCTCAGCAATTCTGGGAATTGTTGCTGGCTTGAAAATGCCCCTGTCCTAGAGATTTAAAGATGTTGCTGACCTGTGCCGTGATTTTTTTTCAGATAAATTTTAGTTGCAGAATTTGCTCATTGCCAATGAAGATAATGATTCAAAAGATTTGTGATTTTGTTAGCTAAAATTATCTCAGAAGACGTGATACTGTTAGGTGGGCTCAAAAAAACTTAGTTATGAGTGAGATGTGTGTATGGACATTTGTTATTATTAAAGAAGCAAAAAAACCAATCATTGCATTCCTTGTACAGTTTCACTGGGGCTGAATAAATGAAGGGTTTAGGTTTTAATAACCAGTGGAAAATGAAAATGAAATAATGGGATAAAGCGAATAAAGTCTTTCATTCTAAATCAGTATTACTTTCTGCAATTAGGATGATGGCGTAAAAAGTCGTTGCATTCTAAAATCCAATTTGTAGGCTATGCCTGTTGAAAGGTTTGTATCATGTGTGTTTCCATTTGCTTCCATAGGCTCAAAGTCATAAAAATCCCAAAAAGATTACAAAACCAAACCAGCTTTCCTATATTGGAGGTGGGCGAAGGGACAATCAGGCCACTGGTGCAGAGGTTCTTGCAGAGCTGCTCACTTACTTCAGACAGTGACGGTTTTGAGGTTCAAGATCATTGGTGTAACCTAGCCACTAAAAATCACTGGTGACTGTTACATGAAACATTTTTTCAGATCTCATGAGAGCTACCGTAATTATCTTCCCAAGTAACATACCACATTTTATACATTCTTAGGAAATCCATAGTTTTATGTTTCTTGTAATATTCACATCAATAAGATCTTGAGGAAAATCCAGAGGCTGCCATGCCTCTTAGATTATCACACAGTGATTTTCACATAATAAAAGTTCATGTTTCCTGGACACGTAGGATTTGAAGCCAGTCATGTGCAAACCAGACACATGCACTCCAGTCCTGAAATTGCTACTGTAGATCCTTCTTACAGCATCCCCAATTTTTCAACATGCTTTAAAAATGCAGCTGGCAGGAATGGATTTAATATTCCAGCATTAGTCTCAATGCTGCTGTAAATGAAAATCAAGTCACTCTCTACTACTCCTGCTCTGCTGTGCACATGTCCATGGATTGCATTAGTGCTTTTCATCACGGCATCCTAATGGGAGCTAGTGCTAAGCTGTTTGGCTACTGTGACCCCTAAATTACTTTCAGATGCTATTTTCCATTATGTAATCTTTTGTTCTCTCTGTTCCTGCTTTCCTTCTTCCTAGCTGAACAGAGTCGTATGTCTATATTAAAATATGGGTTTGCTGATTGAGCCTAATGTAGTAAGGAATCCAAGCCAATTTTATGACTACCTCACTGTCCTTAATACTTATGATGTCAAACTTTGTGTCATTCACAAATGTTTAAGCAATGATTTTATATTCGTTTCCAGATCCCATAAAAAAATAATTTAATAGTATTAGATCTAAGACAAAGCCTTTTAAAAGAAATGCAACACTTAGGAAATGGCTCAAATGGTTTGTTTTATAGCCAACATGAAACACTGTATGTTTAGTTGTAATTATCAGATTCTTGGTGGTACAGATGATTGGTGAGTAGCAGTGCTTGTGGTATTTATTAATGGTCAACATGATTGCAACCAACCCCTGCTTTGCCTCCGGCTCAAGGAAAATGATGCATTTGAAGTGTAAAAATGAGGTAAATACTGGTAGCTAACTTAGCCAGGTGGTCTCCCTCTGTTCCTGCTGCAGTTAATGGGGAGGGAAGGGCTCCTCTCCAGTCGAGCAGGGCTTGGGCACTCAGAATTCCCTCCTGTCTCTGAGCGCTGTTGAAGAACATCAGCTATCTTCCATGCCTGAAGCTGGGGGGTGTGAATTACTCCTTTCCCCCAGATGTTAAATAATAATCTTCATTTTTTATGGCTCTCTAATTTGAGGTGCCAAGCACCTATGACACACTCTCAATAAATAACATAAAGAACTTGCATTAAAAATCTTAACATTCAGGAGCCATTTTAGGCATTAGTGACAGTGCTATTATCTCACAAGCACCCCTAATGCTTCCCCTGCCTGCATTTGTTTTACAGTGGCCTTTAATTTCCTGATTGCACACTGCTTTCCAAGTAAGACAAAACACTGTATACATATTTTCCACAATTTTTAGTAAAAGTGTAGCATGGTATAAGCTAAACAATACAGTTTTCCTTTACAATCTTCTATATGTACAATGTTGTAGAATAATGAGGTACATTTGAGGAAATATCCAGCTCTTCTGCGTTTTTTCATATAAATTAACTATGTAGCTAATTGCCTCATCTGCCAGCCTGCAGTTTGCATGTGTTCACAGGTATATTGCTTTAGTGTTTAACTGCTTCATTTCCATGAATCGTATGCATAAAGGGGTTGTAGAGCTCTGTGTAGTACAACACAGATTGCTAAAATATTGAAATACATACCTTAGAGAGAAGATCATTTAAAGTTGATTAAGATGATAAACAGAAGGATTGCTACCCACCCCTGTAAACAAGCCAGTATTGCAGGAAGATCTTATGAAATGCGAGAGAGCAGAAAACAGCAGAATCACCTTATAAACCAAATTCTCCTCCTACAAATAACTGCTTTGAATTCAGGGGAGTCAGGTCGGAATCAAATCTGTGCAAGACTGAAGGAACTTCTTTTCAATGTGCACTTTGCATGGGAGCAGAGGGAACTGTGCAGGTGCAACTCTAGTCGTGGCATTTCCTGATTTTGTTGATTGCTTAATTGTAACATCCTCAACACACTTGTTTCAGAGTGGAATTTCTTAAATCAACACCACTCAGAGCTTATTAATACTCAGAGGTATACAGCAGCCAGCATTATCATGGTTAAAAAAATACCTGGAGGAGGCATCAAGGCTGGAAATGGTCATGTAAGAAAACTTGAACCTGGATCCAGAGTTTTGGAGCATTTGATCATCTAATTCATGTAGTGTGTTGTATGAACTGTTCTGTCATAATGCTTCTGTACTGCAGGATGTAGTAATGGCAGAGTGTGTTCAAAAGCAATGGGTATTATGGCTTATGGGAAGGTTGAGGTTAGGTCAACACAGCAGACTGACCCTGCAGGTGTTAGAGCTTGATTATCTGCCCTATGCGGGGTGTGTAGCCTCAATCTACCCAACTGGTCTTGCAACCAGGTGAACCAGGATCCTTCCTTGGAGGACTTCATTGCTTTTTATGCAAGGATTGAGCTTATAGGCATGCACATCTCAGACTTGCTGACACAAAACTATGGATTTGCATTTGGGGCTGTCTGGAGGGGTTCACTGGGATGCAACATGTAGCTATGTCTGTGCTGATAAACATTGCCAGAGCACAGCCCCAGGCACCAGACTGCCACTGCTCTTGTTGTTTGGGTGGTCCTGGCACAGTGTTGGCCCTGGTGAACTTTCCTGACCCTTCTCAAGCACATTCTGGGAGCTAGCACTTGCCAGAGACCATTCCCAAAAGGCAGTTCGATGCCACTACCCAGTTCTGGAGCACAGAAGATCATGGGTATAGCCAGCTGGCCTCTCACACTGAGTTGATTGACTTGTGGAAGTGTATACTTATGGTCCATAGTTTGAGTGAAGTTCTGGTTTAGAGCTCCCATCATTTGAGGCAGGATCCAGCACAGCTACTTTTAGCCACTGCAAAGTGAGACATCTTGTCTAAGCTCCCGAACCAGGTGCCTGAGGGAGTACAGAAAGCTGGGCTTCTCCAAAGGGCGATCCATCCCACTTAGTTACCAATTTGGGAAAGACCGATAGCGAGTGACAAACACACCCCTCTCATGGCAGAACAGGATGTCGATGCCTACAAAAGGGCAGACACCTACTGAAGGAAGCTGGTGGGAATGAACATGGATGTGCAACAAGGATGCAAGCACCAGGCCAGTTTGGACAACATACATGTTCATGCCTCTGTAAGGAGCAGTACAGGGCAATGTGAGTTGTTCAAATCATTTAAAGCTGTCTGGGTACAGCTTAGAAACAAGCCCTCAACAGCCGAGCGATGCATTCACGTGAATCACAATGGGCTTGCTCTCATCTCTGATAACTCGCATCCAAAAAGTGCTGATTGGGAGAAGAAAACTTTCAGCTAATTACTGTCATTTTTATTTTTTTATTTTTTTCCCTGTGAGCTCTGACTACTGTTCTTAATTTCCTGACCAGCTTGTGCCCTTCCCCCGCGCCTCTCTGAGCATCTGTGGTCGTTTCAAATTGAGCTGTACTACCTGCTGCTCCAACTTTCTAACATACCATACCAGTTGGTTTGCCAAACAGTGAACTGCCAGCCATCTGCCATCCAAATCAGAATTTACATTGTTTCATCTTAAAATAACGCCTTCGGAATATCAAGTAACTCTCTGCATCAGGTTCTGTGAACTGAAAATTGGCCAGGATTAAAAACAAATACCAAATGTGCCTCCGAAAGGAGCAGGAAAGGGAAGGAGGGAAAGTTGTAGAGGTGAAGTTTTTAATTTGCTAGTTACCTGATCTGGAGTGAGATGATAAGGCTGGTATTATTAGCCTTGCAAATGCAAATGCCATGACACGGAAGCAATTTCACAGTAGCTGGTGAGGTGGAGCAGGGGAAATGAGGACTCTGATTTTTCTCGAATTAAATATTCCTTGGGCCTCAGTTTCTCTGGCTTCAAATACTTAAATCAAGTATCCACAAGTTCTTGAAGGACTCTGGCCTTAGGCCTGCTCTTTTAGGTGTACAGTTTTCATAACTACAACAGCTAGCTGTAAATTAATGAGTCAGTTGTAGCAGACTATTAACTTAGTGGAGATCTAATTTGCCTGACTCTTTAAACCCAGTCATTAAGAGGAAAAATAATAATTTTGCTCAGAATATAGAACACATTCTGCTGCTTATTATTAAACACTTTTAATCACAAGGCTTTAGGATATATTTTAGTGACAATGTCAGGCAGCTGATTGGTCTTTAAAATTCAAGCAATACCCACCACTGTGTACCTGTAATGAAGGTGTCTGTGGGTGATGTTTGCTTGTAACACTTATTAAATAGAAGAGGAATCTGACTGACTGTTCACGGTCCCTCTGTGCCTGTGTTCTAAAACATAATACTGGCCAGTGTATTTCTTCTTAGAAAAGTCCATCAGCATATCCATCCTATGGCCTGGTGTGAAAGGCAGTAAACCAGAAAGGGATTCAGATGTCACCAAGAGACTTTAACTTGTCTCTCTTCCTGCAAACTTCCATGTGATTCTAAATTCTCTCAAGCCCTAAAAAATGCTTTATTGTGATGGTTTCTTTATGCAATGTGCTGCAAATTTCCCTTTTGCTGAAGAAGTCATGGATAGTGTGTGTACACTTACAGTGACAAGTCCAGTTGCCTTTAGCAATGAAAGGTGCAGGAACATAGGCTACATATAAATGTGTTAAAATGTCAACCCACAAGATGAGTTTCCTATGCATTTATGTATTATGGTGTCCCTTCCCATGTGAGAGGCATTGGAACTGGATGATCTTTAAGGTCCCTTCTAACCCAAACCATTCTAGGATTCATTCTATGTTTTAGTTAAGGGAAAAATAAATGCAAATTCCAGCATACAGTCTAATAGCAGCCTCAGTCTTCTCTTATTCCAGGACTGTAGGAAAGGTGCATTTGGAGCACTATCCATCTGCTAATAGTCAGTTCTTTCAAATGGAATCATCACAAAACTGACGTGTCTGCATATAGGCCCAAGGCACTGATTAAGAGTCAGTCTGCTTATCTGTGGTGTCTCATACATGCTAAACACTCAGAAACATTTTTTTTTTCCCAGTAAACTCAGATGGAATGTAGGTTTTGGGCTAGAGAGCAGAAGCATGTCAGTTAGAGAGTGATTGCTCTTACCTTACTTTAGCTGTTTAAAATTAATGGTCTTAACCTAACTTGTCATGTAGATTGCCTCCATTATCAATGGGAAGAGAGCAGTGCCTCCAGGCAACAATTCAACCCATCCTAGGACAGGTCTGGGGGCAGTACACCTCAATGACAATTTTTCTCACCTTTCTTCTGAACCTGAAGAATTAGCTAGAGCTACCTGCCTTCATTTTAAACGAGTCCTTCTGTAACAGATGCTATCTTCTATTTAGGGTTTCTGCTTTATATTTTGCAGAAATGGCGCACTAGGACTTTCTACTGCTAGAACCCAAAATCTTTATTTTCATTGATTTTTGAAAGGCTGAGCTCTTTTCAGTTAGACATTTGGCTTCGGGAGACCACTTCATATTCTGAATCTTGGTTGGACTTCGGTAGTGGGAACCCCTCATTCAGATGTTTAAGCTTCAAATCAAGTGGATTGACCCATCTTTGTGCTTAGAATTTAAATGAGCTAACTATGAATCGCTCTTTAGAAGTGCCTGGGGCTAAGTTAGCATTATTTTGTTGAAGAGGCAAGCAGAGTTGTGGAATGGGCACTTGCATTGGAAAGTCATTCTCCACACTATTAAAAAGTTATAAGGGTTCCTGGTATAGTTGGCCGGTTTCAGTCCAACAGAAACTCTCCTGGGTGATGACCAGGCATGGTTAGAAAACTTGGACAGATAAGGAACTAGTCCCACTTGGCTCTTTAGATGCAACCAGCATGTTTGGGAAGTAAGAAAGTGTAGCTGTTTGTTGCACCTCAGGGGCAGAAAGTGAAGCCTGGCACATTATTTGCCAGCATAGATGGCAGCCTGAGTCTCTGCATTATCTGCAGAGTGCTTAATTGAAGTACTCTGAATTCAAGCCAGACACCTGCATTTTAGGCATTATAAAATCTAAGTAGAGACCTGAAACAGCCTGAACCAAACTGCACATGCCTTCGTTTGCTCAGAACTGGGCAGGGACCCAGATTCTGTTTTGGGAGCTTTCTTTCTGCATTATTTATATACTCATGCTTTAGCAGCCACTACAAGCCCCAAACCCACTTAAGCAAAGTGTTATGCCGATGTGTAACAGGATTGCCCTGTTTCCAAACCCACCGATGATTCATGCACACAGTGAGAGGTAAGAAGTACTTTTGTAACAAGAAGTACTTCTATAAGATGGGAAGTAAGAAGCACCTAGTAGGGGAGTGCTGAGACCCACGGGGAGCCTGCAGCTTGCACAAGAGTGGTTGATTAGGTACAGGCAGGGCCAGGAGTAATGGTGCCACCACCCCCCATTCCCACATACGGTAGGTCTTGCCAGCACAGGTGATCAGGATATACCTGAAGTCCACATAACCCAGCAATTGAGCACTATTCTGTGGTCACCTGTACAGATGATCATCCTACCTGACCCTCAAGGCAGAATGGTGGGCACTTGTCTGAGAGCAAAGGCAGTGTCTCTGGCAAGGGGGTCTGCATCATCCACCCAGTGGTGGCCAATGCCACCACTCAAACAGAGCTGTGAAGGGAGAGACTGCAGTGCAGACCTCAGGCTGCAGGAAGTGCCCAGACCTTTCTGCTGGGGCAGGGACAGGCAGCAGACATGCCTGCAAAAGGTGCGCCCAGGTGGAGGTATGTCCTACAGCAGGCTGAGCTACAGGAGGCAGTGATAAGATTGCATAGCATCAGAGAGGCTGAGAAGCTGTTAGGTAGCTGGTTCCAACAGCAGTCTGCTGTGAATCCACATCCCATGTCCAAACAGCCAAAACCTCCCCCACCAGCACACAGCAGAGAGAAGGGGACCAACAATGCAGAAGAATGGAGGCTTGCAGCAGCAAGGAACTGTAGGAGGAAAAGACTTCCCATGAATCCTGAGGTGCCCTTGCAGAACTGCTTCACCACTTTTCAGGCTGAAGAGGAAAGAGCTGTCACATCAGGAGAGATCAGAGTATCATAGGATGGTTAGTGTTGGAAAGGACCTGAAGATCATCTAGTTCCAACCACCCTGCCTTAGTCAGGGATGCCTCACAGTAGACCATTTTGCCCAAGGTTCTGTACAACCTGGCCTTGAACACTGCCAGGGATGGAGCATTTGCCACTTCTCTGGGCAACCTGTTCCAGTGCCTCACCACCCTCACAATAAAGAACTCTTCCACAGACGTGTCCGCACTTGTAGGGCTGTGATCTTATTGTCATCGCAGAGACATGATGGGATGGCTCCTATGAGGGGAGTGTTGGAAGAAGGATATGGGCTCTTCAGAGAGGACAGGGAAGGCAAGGAATAGTGGTGTCACTCCCTATATCAGTGACTAGCTGGGGTGCCTGGAGCTCTGCATGGGGATGGAAGACAAGCTGAAAGAGATCTTATGGGTCAGGATTAAAGGGGAGGCAAGCATAAGTGACATTGCAATGGGGCTCTGCTGAAAACCACCCAAAGAGGATGGAGCACTCAGTGAATATGTAGTTGGCTGTATGGTTATACTCAGAGTTGTGGTCAATGGCTTGATATTCAAGTGAACACTTATGTGGCATTGGACATTGTTGGGACCAGAACTGTTAACATCTTTATCGATAACATGGACAGTTGGATTGAGCGCACCTTCAACAAGTTTGCCATTGACACTGAGCTGTGTGATCAACACACTGGAGAGATGGGATGCCATCTAGAGGGACCTGGACAAGCTGGAAAGGTGAGACAGTGCAAACCTCATGAAGATCAACAAGGCCAAGTGCATGATTTTGCACTTGGGTCAGGGCAAACTCAAGCACAAATACAGGCTGGGTAGAGACTAGATTTAGGAGAAGGACTTCCCCGGGGGTGTTAGGAGGTGAGAAGCTCACCATGACCCATCAGTCTGCACTTTAGCCCAGAAACAAACCGTGTCCTGGGCTGCATCACCAGCAGCATGACCTGTAGGTTGAGGGAGGGGATTCATCCCCTCTGCTCTGATGAGACCCCTCCTGCAGTCCTGTGTCCAACTCTGGAGCCCCAAAATAAGAAGGATGTGGAGCTGTTGGAGGGAGTCCAGAGGAGGCCACGAAGATGCTTCAAGGGCTGGAGCATCTCTGCTATGGAGACAGGCTGAGAGAGCTGGGCTTGTTCAGCCTGGAGAAGAGAATGTTCCAGGGAGACCTTAGGGCAGCTTCAGTGCCTAGAGAGGCTGACAAGAAAGCTGGAGAGGAGCTTTGGACAAGGACCTGTAGGGACAGGACAAGGGGAAATGGCTTTAACCTGACAGGGGAGATTGAGATGCAATCTTATGACGAAGTCCTTCCCTGTGAGGGTGGTGAGGCCCTGGCACAGGTTGCCCAGAGAAGTTCTGGCTGCCCCATCCTTGGCAGTGTTCGAGGCCAGGGTGGATGGGGCTTGGAGCAAACTGGTCTAGTGAAAGGTGTCTCTGCCAGTGGCAGGGGTTGGAACTGGATGAGCTTTAAGGTCCCTTCTGACACAACCCATTCTGTGATTCTGTGATTTTCAAGAAACAGATGTTTGGAATACAGGATAACAAACAGTTCCATTAGCAGAAATATTCAATGATTTCCTTCATTGCCTCTTCTCCCAAAGCTCTTTATCATAAACTAAAGATAGTTTATGATAAAATTACTAAAAGAAAGAACTCAAGAAAATAAATTTAGTTAGGGCTTGAGGGTGGTTAAGTTTCAAGCTGTCTTCACTGCACCCCCAGAAAAACTAGTGGAGCATATTGATGCCTAAATTACTTTAAAAATGGTTCTAAAGGGTGAAAATTACCCATGTTGAGCTTCATGCTTGCACATTCAGCCTGCTACTCACAGGCAAATTAGCTAGTTTAAAGCTATCTGAGGTGCCTTAACAAAAGCCTTTGTTTTTCTAGTTGCTAATGTTTCGCATCTCTCCTTATTCAAGCAAAGAATCTCAAGCCCTTGCTAATCCTTTCACCTGCCAGCTGCGTTTGAGTATTAGCAAAAATCTCTTTCCACTTGTCCAAGGTCACTGAGACGTTTCTTCAGAATTGAATTCCAACTATTCAGTACTCTTAGACTCTCACAGAAACATTTGAAAACAGCTACCTTTTAGAAAATCAAGGATGAAGAATTAGATCACGTTCTGTGATTTGTATTTATCAGTAAGTGCATTTACTAGCAAATCTCGTGTTTTCTTCTTTGTACCTAAGTTGAAGTTTAGCCGGCTCAAACTGCTGTTCCCAGGATACCGTGGGAACTGTCAGGCACCATGCAGCCCTACAGAAAAGAAAAAAGAAGCTACAAGAAATAGCACTTAGCAAAAATTACTCTTATGTGGGAGGTGGAAGAGAGTCACTTGTTCTGGACTCTGTAGCTGGGTTCAGGCCATATATGAGAATGCAACTATTTCATGTTTGTGAAAGATTTTATAAATGTGTGTTTGACTTTTATGGTATTTGGTGTCCCTCTATTAGGGAACCGATTGTAAAGCAAAAAACGAAAGTGAAAGTCAGTGTATTTTCATGGTAATTTTTGCCTTTAGGGATGGAAATACCCACAGAAGTTCAGACTTTTTTTTTTTTCCTCAGTTCTGTAAATAACTTCAAGCTTTTAACCCCCAAGAAATGTATAACGAAAACATTTGAGCTACAAATCTTAGTGTCCGTAGTCCCCATCTGGTTTATTTATAGGAAACCAAGGAAGCACAACAATGGTAGGAGGATGAATTGGAAAACACACTTTATGAAAGTAAAAGTCATAATGGTCAACTATGTACTGTGCTTGGTGTTGCCCCAAGTTAATTCATGGAAGATGTGCAGACTGTGTTGTCACATGAATTATGTCATTTTTGAAGGAAGTGCTGCAAAGGGTGTAATTATTAGTAGGATCATTTCTATCCTGATATAAATGGTCTCTTCTGTTTTGAAAAAAAAAAAAAAAAAAAAAAAAAAA